>JBDJHY011028697.1:0-14285 GCA_039654485.1 Withania somnifera
AGGTGAAGGGTGAAAACACTTTACTATACTTTTTAGGAAGCTGTCACTTGTTATTTAAATTTATGTTTTAACCTATTACATGCAACACTTGTATGAATTTTAATTTAGCAACTTTCCTTATCCAAATATATACGTAAAATTACTTTCGATTACTCTTACTTTCATTCTTGTTGCACTTTAGAGATTAAATGATATCTTCTTCATAAATATGCTATATACAAGAAATATACACATGCGTATCAAGTACGTTGAAAAGAATGAAATTTAATAGTAGCATATTCTTGACCATTTTATTGTTTTCACCAAATGAAATCAATTTGCTACATTTATCTATACGAGATTAATTTAAGGCATATTAAGTGTAGCAAATTTTTGAGGCATTTAAGAAGGGAACTGATGTAAACTCATTTTTCATCACTTTCGGGTAGTTTTCATGCTCATTTTCGAGTTTAATTCTTCAAATGTAATGTTTTGTAATTATATATATCTTGGCGGATTTTAGGGCTCAATTCTTGTCTGATTGAGCTCAAATTTGAACCGTAGTATCCTTTAGTTATGCACTACATCTTGGGTTTTAGGTCGTGAGGAGCGTGGGATTAGTTTTAGCCCATTTTTGTCCTGTTCATGTCTTGTTTTACTCGTATTGACATGTAGGTTTCTTTTTTGATAGTTTTAGTCGTTGGAGTTGATCTATTGATTTTTAACTTTGCCACTGCATCCATACTATTTTTTTCGGGTTCTAGGTAGGATACGACTTTCCTCCTTTAGGCTGGGTGTGTATTAGACTGGGTATGGATATAGTGAGTATATCGTGACTGGGTAGTATTTTTTGGTAGGAATTAGGGTTGGTCCCCTTTTCTATGTTTCCATATTCTTTTCCATCATTGTAACTTCCTAGCTAGATAAGTTAGTTCTTTTAATTTCTTGTGAATAGCACTTTTAGCATAATGGATTTACTATCCTTCCCTCCTGTTAGATCCTTCTATATGATGAGTCCTTAACTCGAGAAGCTTTTATATTATCGTTCTTCAGTGTTTAAATGGACCCTCGATCATAGATAGTGCATGTTGGGGTTATCGGTAAACCATGAATGTCTACCTGAAGCTATATTTGTTAATTGTGACTTAAATTAGTTATCTGAAACTATTCTTAAAACTATGTCAGTATTCTCAAGTCCGAAGAACTTATTGTAACACTTAAATTGGATATAGGACTAAATATGTGTAAATGGTGATATTGACTTGTCCCTACTTATGTTGGGATATTTTAAGATATTGTTGAGTTGTACTGAAAGGTCGAGAATTATAACACATTAGGTTGTTTGGTTTTACTATTTCAATCTATCTTTTAGGTGATTTTTTTGGAGCATGCATTGGATAACTAGAAAAAGTAAAAGTTCGACATTAAGAGATGGCATAATAATTTATTTATTATAAGGATCAATTTTAGTAAACATGGATTTTTTTTCATAATAACACATAAAATAGATTTCTATTATATGTACATTATCCATGACCACTTTGTTTTTATGGAGTATTTTCATATATGACTTGATTGGACAAAAAATAAGGAAGGTTTTTATACTATACTTAAACTCTCCACAACCACTTTATGGGTATGGAGCTATTTTCTCATATAGTTGAACTGTACTTTTAAACTGTCACTTATATTAATAGTATTATTCATTTGGTTGCGCGATGAATTTCAACAGAGCTACTGTATATGAGCAAAGCTTGAGATTTTGGAACTAAGGCACAAATTACTTACTTATGATATAAATGGACCTTAGGGAGCAGCCCTACCATCGGATACTAAGATACATAAGAAGTCCTCGTGGCATGGCTAGGCCATCTAGTACTATGACATGGTTGGTTTCTTATGATATAGATCCTCTCTGTCCATTGAATACTGAAATACAAATAGCTCACCTTAATTTAATTTTTAACACCCTTTACAATCCATACTTTTGTGTATTGATTATACACTTTGGGATTACGGAGTAAGCCAATTGGGTTTTTGATTTCTTGGATGTACTAACGGGTAGTACAGGATGCCATTCAAGTTTTGTTTGCCTAATTAGCTTACTTGAGTGTATCTACTGGTAGTATGGGATGCCAGGCAGGTTTTATTAGCTATTTTATGTTCTTATGTCACTGCTTTGGATTAACTTACTATTGCTACTTTAAATTACTCTATCTCAGCTGGTTCATTTAATAGCTCCTATGATTATCTTTCCCTATGGCTATGATGGAGACCAGATATGTAATTTTAGCTCTTTTACCACGTATTTTCTAGCATTAGCAAAGTTGATAGCTTAGCTTTTATAGTCTACCTTCTTACATAGTTCCCCACTGATCAACTAGCCTAACCTTACTAAGGTTACATTTTTAAACTGGTGTTATCTATTTATTACTCACTTACTTATATCTGCTAGTTTTACTTTAATCAGATAACTTAGTCATATGTTTACTATTTTTGATTATTTTGTTGGTGGCCATGGTGCGTAGTCTTGCATCACGATTAGTTCACTAGTTATCTTGTACCTTTAGGTACATCTTCTGCATATTGCCTTTTGGTTAGTAGTTTTCTTTACTTATCTACCTTACTGTTTCTTAGACTTTTCCTTTATTATGTTTGTCCCCCTTTTTCTTTCCTGCTAGAATAGAATTCATCGTTACTTTATTTATACCTTATGTGTGCTCGATTGTCCTATTATACCTAATGGGTACCTGTGGTTGTTCGGACTCATACTACATTTCTGCATATTTTTTGTGATGCAGGACCTAGTGATAGTTATCATTGAGGACGTTGATCATGTTATGCCGCATTTTGAGTTCCTATATATTGCAGTGATATTTTGCGTTCGGGATGATCTTTCGCCATCTGCAGCTATATTGTCTTTAGTTGGATCTTGGAACAACTTGTATATTTTAATTTTGTAGCATATCTTGGATTCTATGTTATGTTTAGATGATTTTTTTTACCAATGAATCGGGTCCTAAGATGGGTTGTTGTTGTTTGTCTATTTTTTCTCTTTTATCTTCTTCCATTTGTTTGCTACTGTGTTCTGGTTATAGATTGTTTCTTGATACGCGGGAAATGGGATAGGATTTCCTAAAGGTGGGTTGTGGTAGGCACCATCACGGCTTGAGTTTGGTTCATGACACAAAGTGGGTACAACTAATAGAAGGTGGTGTTATAAATTGTAGGGAGTATGAGTGTCATGCTCTGAGGTACCTCATACTTCTACTCTAGCACTCAAGGCTCACAAACGTAGGAACATGAAGGAGTCAAACAGTATACCTTACCTCTATCGTATACTCCTCCTCTAGGCCCTGTGTGTGCAACTCAAATTGGTAGAAGCCGTAGAGGACTCAAACCTTATTCCAATGCCATGATTTCCCATCATTGAACTGGAATACAACTAGTTAAGTGTATTTACTAGGTTCCTGAACTAAAACTAGTCGACACCAAGTCCATATGAAATCCAAATGTAGAAAAATCTCTGAAAATTCTAGTCTTATGCCAAAATAATAGATTCAAATGCTAGGTGTTTAATGCTGGTGAATATGCCACAAACTGACCAAATAAGGAGATCTCACCCATTTGAAACTATAAGTAAACTCTCTATGACCCCTGAGAACTTAGTCTTCTTTGTAATTGATGGACCCCTGTTGCGATACCCCACTACTGGAACATTATCATTGCAATGGGTCTTTTATGAAATAAATAAAGAATCAATCCGACTTAGATGGACCTCTATGTATCACAATAGTGGTCAAGTCATCATGAGCATGAAGCATAATTCCTTCATGAGCACAAATGAAGATTGCATTTTTGCAGAACAAAGGTCTTTTCCTTTTGCGTTCATGGTGGACCTTCATGATTTCAAATAAGAGAGGGGACCTACACTAGGTACCAACAAACAGAACAACCAAGACTCTAAATCACCCCGTCAACATCTCAAAATGAGTGCAGACTTTGATGGAAATAAAATGGATATAATACAAGCTTGTAAATGACATTTTTGACTAAAGATAATTGGTAACATGACCAATCAACGTCATTTTTCTAAGTTGTTGACAAAGTTCAAGACTTTACCAATTTAGGCAAAAAGCTAATCGAGCACCCAAAGTAAGTTCGATAACACCAAGAATCAAACCAAAGGCCCTAATAATCCAAACATGACATTCTAGAGCTGATACAACTATAATAATTCAGATCCAATGCTCTGATCTCTGAAGTTTACCAAAGTCAAACTTTCATCTCCAATTTAGATGCTATCCCTCCTAATAGCATAAAGCCCAACCAAAAGCCCTAGGATATGAAACAAGAGACTTTCTAGTCCAAAACCCACATTTCAAAATTAAGGAATTATCGAAATTTACTTTTGAGTGCATATTCAATCAATGTTAACTAAAGTCAACCATTAAGGCTCCAAGATAGGGAGATTGGGGTAAAACCCAAATGCTTGCTGGAAAAAAAAAATACCAATATTAGAAAGTTATAAATTAGTTTAGGAAACAACAAAAATGCTGACAACATAGAAAATTTACCAAAATATGGAAATGACCTGTAGGATCATTATAGGTCACTACTAAAAAATAGGAAAAACTAACAAAAAAAAAATTACCACATAATTTGATTGGTATTTCCGACCACGTTGATCGGTCAACTGTCAGTTTATTTTATTTTTAATTTTTTATAAGAAATCGACCACAGGTGGTCGGTTTAATAAAAAAAGTTTGGGAAAATACTTTTCGATCACACTTGATTAAAAAATTACTCAAGAAATATGCTTTATGATCAAATCTTTTCATTTCAGTTAAAAAATCATTTAAAAATAAATTTAAATATAACTTTCTTTTTTTTTAACCAACTATTGACCACCGGTAGTCGGTAACTCATTTAATACTAAAAAAAACATATTTTTTAGTTATTACCGACCACCCTTGGCTGGTAATGTATTTTAAAAATTATAAAATTTAGAATTTTTTTATTTAAAAATTCAAAAATAAATAGAAATATAATTTTATATGTAATATTTAAAAAACCATCCACTAGTAGATGATAATTATTTTATTAGAAAATAAAAAAATATTATTAGTTATTACCGACCATATATGGTCTATAATATATATTTTTTATTTTTTTATTAATAAAATCGACAACTTGTGGTCTATTTATATTATCTATTTTTTATTTAATTTACTAGTAAAACAATATTGCATTGTACTAGAGATTACTTGTTGTAACGACCTTTGAAATTATTTTCATATTTTCGCAACTTTCTTGAATTTAGAGAATTCTTGTAACTGCCCCAAGTTGTTTGTGACTTGATGGGATCGTTAGGTTGGATCTCCGATGGTTCTCGTGGTGTAGTTTCCTTAATTATGCACTTTTCAGGACTTACTAAGTTTATATTATTCCGAATGTCATTTTCATCGTTTCGATTATGTACAGAATATCGTTTACATAAAGATTCATGTATAGAGTACCATAATTGGACTCTATTTTCATTCTAAACTTTAATTTCCTGAAATTGCAGCTGCTTGGGGACCAAGGCATCGCGATTGTGTGGTGGCAGACCGCTATTGCGATGGGTTAAGGCCAGGGTCATGATCGTAGTCAAGGACTGGCGGTCCTATAAAAACAGCTTACTGATTCAGTTTTAGCCAAAATTTTCTATTGTTTTTCTATTTCCCATAGCTAAAATTGAAATTTGATAAGTGGTTTTGAGTTTTTAGTCCGTGGAATTGTATCTAGGTGGTTCTACAGCTAATTATGCGGTAATTTCTTATTTTTTCTTTTATTATCAAGTTTTTTATTGAATATAAATTCCACAGCATATATCATTAGATTCTACCATAAAATTTAGCTCTATTTTATGTCGTACTACATACAACCTGTGCTCTACGTGTGGGTATATAGATTGTTAGTTTTTGAGCTGTTAGGGTTTACTGACCTGATTTTATCTGGACTTCAACCCCTCTTTCAATATAGCATATGGTTTTGTTTTGCTCGTATTGACATGTTGCTTATATTTTGGCTAGTCTTGCATAATTTCGAGCTTTGTATGTGACTTTGGAAATTTACGACACACTTCTCGATGATATCACCAGAATCTAGGTAGGCTATGTCTACTTTATTTAGATTAGATATTAGTATAGTATATGTATGGTAAAGCCCCATCTCGGAGCTAGTATGATTATTCATGCCCCAATATCCTTATTAATCCGACCTATGGCCTATTTAGCCTAGCTTATAGGTGAACTACTTACCTGGGGACGTATTGCCCTGCCTGCATGTCTCGTGCTAACTATGGACTATTTTGTGGCTGGGGGCGGGAGTAACACTATTGATGCATATTTCCATATGCAGAATCTAGATAGTAGTGAGGTTGGGGAGGGGGTTAAACTAGTGATATGAGCTTAACAACTATTCCTCGATATAGGCTGGTGGATTTATAGCTGATCTAAGTAGGCTGATCATTTGTGTTTTTTCTGAAATATTTTGTATGTTATTTGGACATGGGTGGCCTCTAGGCCATAGTTAGAGGGGTATAACTATATTGGACACCATGCTACCTTATGTGGTGACCTCATACTTAGCGGTCATAGTTATGTTTATAATGACTCCCTTTCTAGATGGAGTTTTGCCTAGATGGAAACGACTATTTTAGGTAGTTAGCATCCATTGTGTGGGGATATTTTTTCCATGATCCAATACGATATTGGGGATATAGGGTGTTTGGATGAGTTATGATAGGTCCGTAATCCTTTCTTTATATGTGTGTACTTGGGCTAGTAGGCAATTGTTGCACCTCTAGTGTGGTTAGTCGAGGTTCGGGATTATGGTGGTCTAGGAAAGACTATGTTTTATGCCAGAACTTGGCATCTATTCGATGGTTCAAACAAGGGCATTGATCTGAAATGGGTTCAATGTACTTATGTTATTGGTGTCTTCACCTATGAGCATTATGATGTAATTTTACCCTACTGTTTGAGACGATCCCCTCGAGAATTCCATGATCTAGGATACTACTTGTGTTAAGACAGTGGAAATCTTACTATGCTGGGAGTTGTGCCTATATGGAGGTACTTAGGTCCCATCGAGATATTATATATAGATTGAGCCCTAGTGTTGGCCCTTTCTTCCTTGATGACTATATTACCGATGGGCTGGTTAAGAGGTTTTTCATGCAGGTTCAAGTCCATCCATGGACCCTACTGAAGTGGATCATTAGGCTTGGACCATGATTCCTAGACCCGGGGAGGAATATATGGGTCCTTCTCACTTTGGGATTATCCTAGACCCATTGAGAGAGCATGTCAACTGAGGGAGCATGTCAACTTCTAGTTTCAGTGTATGTGGTTTGAGGCCTCCGTGGGTCCTTCTTGATTTAGGACTAACCTAGAGAGGGAAAATTCCGGTAATTATATACAGATTATGCGGTTCGATTCATCCATGGGTTCCTCTAGATTTGGGAAAATTTTAGAGAGGGAATGTACTAGTAATTATCTGCACTTTTTTTATTGTCCTCCTGACTTAGAACCATCCCAGGGAGGGTTCATATCAAATCTATGTTCTTCAGAATGGTTGGCTACTTTCGTTAGTGTAATTACTGTCATATTAGTAGCTATATTACCAATGTTAGTTGTACTCTATTAGGTCCTATTTTCAATGCTTACATTAGGACTACAGGTAGGCATTATATGTACTACGGTTGCTAGTGATCGAGTAAGCGTTTTGTGTGAACTGCCCTGCTAGAGGACCCTCTTTACTGGTTAGCCGATACCATATACATTTTTGACTATACCCTGTATTTACACTCGTTAGATGCTATTGTAGTTTCCTTTTAGGGACATTTCTTATGCACAATTACTCTACTTGTTTGATTTGTCTTTACCTTATCTATGTGTACTGATTCCCCCTCGGCCTTTGATGCTTATCGGGCACCCATTATTTTTGGTACTCAGCTACACTCTGTATCTTTTCCTAATGTAGGTTTTGGCATTAGTTATTAGACAGAAGAGATTGAGCACAGTAGCTGGTTGTTTATGGAGATTCAGTGAGAAGTTGGCATTCTTCTAGCCGGTTGTCCTTTTAGTACTGGAGCTATCCTAGTCGGGTCTTTGATAGCAATTATTGTAGTTTACCATTAGGGGCTGTACTTTGTATTCATGTATATAGATGTTCTACAACAATGACACAAGGTTTTTGGAGTTTTGTCTTTATGCATTTTCTTTCTTATCTTTTTATCAATATTTCTTCTCTTTATCTCTCTCTCTTTTAGTTTTCTTTTGTTTTTGTTACTGACCGACCGCTACTTGCTCTAGGAAAGGGTTAGTATTATCTACAGATGAAATGTAGATGATATCACAACTCAATTTTTGGGTCATAACAGAGTTGTATTAGAGCTTTAGGTTCATAGGGGTCCTTGGCTGTAGCAAAAGGAGTCTGGTAGAGTCTAACAAATTGGTATATAGCCATCTGTATCCTATCTTTAGGAGGCTATAGGGATTTTCTATAGGGCTGATTCGAATTGATTCTTTTGTGTGAGGTACTCATTTATTCCTCGGTTGCCTATCTTGGTTTATTCTTCCATAGATGGTATGCATAGAAGGTGATGATGCTCCCCCGCCCCTGCAGAGAGATCCAAATAGGGGTTAGCATAGAGCCAAAGGCCGAGGGTGGGGCCGAACTAGAGCTGAGCGGGATGAGCCTACACCAATCTACCTCCACTGCAGACTTAGTCTCCTTTCAATGAGAAACATAGAGAGATGTGGTAGCGTATGATGGCTATGTTTGGTAGACCCCCATTTGGTGAGGGTCAGACTTAATCCCAGGGAGTGACACAGCGAGCCATAGCTCCTCCTATTCAGTCAGCACCAACGATATCTATGACTCCTATCACACAGTCCATCCCAAAAATATTGCCAGTTCGGCCGCCGAAAAAATATCAGCATGCAGTTCCTACTATGACTTCTGCAGATCAGAAGATAGATGATCATTTTATGTGTATAGGACCTCCAAGATTTTTTTTAACGCTATACAGGATCCATATTTATTTATTGTAGACTATTAGGAGAAGTTACAAACTTTGGGCTTGAAGGAGACAAATGGGGTTTATTTTATTGGGTATCAGTTAGAGGGATATGTTAAGGTCATACGGAGGTCATTCAGAGAGAATAGACCCTCAGGGTCCGTACCATTGACATGGGATAATTTTATTGTTGCATTTATTGCTTAGTATGTTCCCTGGAGTGTTTGTAAGGATCTCAAAGCCCAGTTTCTTAATTTCAAGCAGTGATTGATGATGATTTATAAGTATGAGGTCCAATTCATAAAACATTCAAGGTATGGGGTTTTTATTATGGAAACAGATGTTGAATGGGTTTGCCTATTTACACCAGAATTGAGGCCATAGTTGTAGGAAGAAGTGTATTTATTACTAGCTCAGGGCTACTTATTTTTAGCAGCAATAGATCATGCCCATAATATAGAGAGCATAGTCTCTTTTCCCAAAGGGATGGCTAAAAGAGACAGCTCCGTCAGGGAAATTTTGGTTGGTTACAATCTTCTGGGAGTTAGTATGATAGATGAGGATCTGAGTAGATGCAGCAGTAGCTACAACGGAGGTACCAAGTAGAACCTAGTAGGCCAGTTCAGGCCTTGCTACAATCAGTTAGTGGTGTTAAGAGTAGTCAGCCCGCCAGGGGTGCACCTTTTGGGGTTCAAGGATGTAGTGGCTTAGGTGGACCAATTAGTAGACCTAGTTGGGGAAGAGGATGGGATTTTTATGAGTGTTTTGAGATAGATCAGTATTCTCGAGAGTGACTGTAGCGTTAAACTTTTTAACTAATAATTTCAACTGAGGAGACTCTACAAATGATATTACCATTAGTTAGAGGTGGTCAGTTAGTGACTCGAGGTGACTGTAGTAGGGGTCGGAGGAACTAGAGAGGGAGCAGAGGGTAAGGTAAGTAGGGTGATGAATGCCGTCAGTTCTATGCCTTACCTGATAGAGCCCAAGCAGAGACTTCCGATGCTGTACTTACGGGTATTTTATTTTTTATCCCAAGTTAGCCTTGGTATTATTTTATCCTGGTTCTACATATTCCTATGTGTATTTCTACTTTGCACCCCATTTGGGTATTGTATGTGAGCCTTTACTTGTGTTTGTTAGTATGTGTACTGCCATATATGAGTCTATGATTGTATGGAGTTGGACACCCAGGCTCATTTTATGGCTCTGGAAATGATTTTTTTGATGTGATTATGGGAATGGATGGGTTATCCCTCCATCATGCGGTCCTGGATTATTTTTCCAAGACCATGACCTTATCCGTGCCCGGTGTGCCTTCGGTAGTAGGGTAAAGCTCTGTTAGCCACTCTCTTAAGCCAGTCGTATCAAGTATGCAGGCCAGTAGATTTTAGCTAGGGTTGTACTACTTATTTAGCTTATGTTCATGATGTGAGTGTTGATCCTCATTCCCTTGAGTTTTTTCCTATTGTGAGAGAGTTCTTTGATGTTTTTCTTGATGAGTTACCTAGTGTCCCACCCGTACGTGTTGTTAATTTTTCTATTAAGGTTGATCTAGGCACCAACCCTATTTTAATTTCACCTTATCACATGGATCTAGCAGAGCTCTAAGAGCTTGGTGTTTAGTTATAGGACTTGGTTGTCAGAGGCCATATATGCCCTAGTATTTCTCCTTGGGTGCTCTGTATTATTTGTTAAGAAGAAAGACAGGACTATGCGTATGTGTATCGATTACAGGCAATTGAATAAAGTTATTGTCAAGAATAAGTATGCTTTGTCGCAGATTGATGATTTGGTTGATCAGCTTCAGAGTGCAGTAAAGTTCTCGAAGATTGATTTTTTAATCGGGTTAACACTAGCTGAGGATTCAGATTGAGGATATCCCAAAGACTTCTTTTCAGACTCGGTATGGGCATTATGAATTCCTGGTTATGTCATTTGGGATGACTAATGCCCTATCTGCAATCAAAGACCTTATGACAAGAGTATTCTGGTTGTACCTTAATTCTTTTGTGATTGTATTCATTGATGACATCCTAGTGTATTCTCGTAATGGAGAGCAACACAAGGAGCATTTGAGAGTTGTACTCTTGTCTTTGAGGATGGAGCATTTGTATGCAAAGTTCTCAGAATGTGCCTTTTTTATTAGATTCAATTACATTCTTGGCGCATGTTTTCTTTAGCCGATATTAGTGTGGATCCAATTAAGGTTTCATCTGTTCGTCATTGGCTACTACCTACCACTCCTTTTGAGGTATGTAGCTTCATTAGGTTGGTTGGTTATTATTAATGATTCGTTCTGGGCTTTTCATCCATTGAAGCTCCTATGACTAAATTGACCAGGAAGTATGTTCCCATTCGGTGGTCTAAGGATCGTGAGTGCAGCTTCCTGAGACTCAAGGAATTTCTTACTTTCACCATAGTGTTGACACTTTTAATTGAGTTCTAGCCGTATACTGTCTATTAGGATGCCTCTGGTATTAGGTTAGGGTATATTTTACTGCAGTAGGGCAGAGTTATTACATATGCCTAATGTCATATAAGTACTCATGAGCGCACTACCCTACACATGACTTGGAGTTGGCGGCAGTACTTTTTATGCTCATGATTTGGAGGCATTACCTTTACAACATCCATTTTGAGATTTTTACAAATCACCGAAGTTTTCAGTAACTTTTGAGTTAGAGGGAGCTCAATCTCAGGAAGAGGAGATAGGTTGAACTCCTAAAGGATTATGATATCAGTATCCTATATCATCCATGTAGAGCGAACATAGTTATGGATACTCTGAGGCAGAAGAATGTTGGTATGAGAATTTTGCCTTCTATCTCCACTTTAGAAAAGACGTTTTAGCTCGACATGCAGTCTTTAGATAACTATTTGGTCCAACTAGAAATATCAGAACCAAAAAGGTTCCTTGCATACATTTAGGCTAGACATACCTTGTTCGATCAGATTCAACAGTGGAAGTAAGAGGATAAATCTGTGATTCATATTCAAGAGATGGTTTAAAAGGGCGACTACATTGGTGCTTCTCTAGATTCTGACAGTTTGTTGTTGATGGGCAGTCAAATTTGTGTTCCCAGGATTGATAACCTGATTTAGAATATTCTTTATGAGGCCCACAATACCAAATATTCCATACATCTAGGAATCGTAAAGATGCGTAGATATTTGATGCAGCACTACTGGTGTCATCATTTGAGTTTCGATGTTACCAGGTTTATTTTCCGATGCTTAAACAGTCCTCAGGTGAAAATTATGCATCGTAGACCAAGTGGTGTATTTAGTGACTCCCTGTCCCTGAATGGAAATGGGAGAGGATCACCATGGATTTTGTTTCGGGACTCCCTCATACTTTCAGGGGTCATGATTGTGTATGGATCATCGTGGATTAATTGACCAAATCTACACACTTCGTACCAGCTTTATCTTCTTGGGGTATTGAGAGATTGTGACTCTATATGTTAGAAAGGTTTTTTTTTTTGCATGGGGTGCCAGTTTCCATTTTATTAGAGCGAGGTATGCATTTTACCTTATGATTCTCGAGGACATTACAGTGCGATATGGATACCAAGGTAGCTCTAAGCACAACTTTCCACCCGTAAATAGATGACCAGTCTGAGCGGACTATCCAGGAAACCAAGATATGTTGTTTGCTTATTTGATTTTAAGAGCAACTGTGATCAATATTTGGCTTTACCAGAGTCTCATTTAATAATAGCTACAATTCTAGTATTCAGATGGCACTATCGAGGCCCTATATAGTACATAGTTGTAACTCCCTGGAGTCACGCCTAGGCGTTACAGGGCATTACAATCTTGGTATTAGAGCACAAGGTTAAGTGTGTCTTACGATGTTTGAAAGCCAATGTAAGGTAGAGTCTTTATAATAAGTTTGAATGTCCACATACTTATAACTTAGAGGCTAATAAGAATTTAGGAAAAGTTTCCATTTGTTCATGTCTTATTTCGTGCTTCAAAGTTTAAATCCTAAAATTTCCTATCTAACTCATGCTTGTATGGTTGAGATCATGCCTTGTCATCGATAAAATCGTAAAGCCAATCAGGCTCCACCTAAACCTGCAACAACTCCTCCTCTACAGCCTAAGGGATGTTACTAATGAGGAGCTAAGGATTGGGATGCACATGATGGGTCATATAGTAACAGTGATGGATAAGAATCACCCATGCAGTTCCTTTACCAGTTTTCATGATGTGTATGATGCTAGGTCATCAAGGATCTAGGAGTTCCTTCACATGATACCTTCCAGTTTCAGTGGTTTCTATGGTGGAAAAAGGATCCATAGGAGTTCCTTGAGGGAGTAAAGAGGGTTGTGATATTATGAGGATGATTGATGTGGAAAAGGTTGATTTGTGCTTGTTTAAACTTAGGGATATTTCTAGACCCTGGTGCTAATGTATCATTCATATCACCTGATGTTGCTAATTAGTTTGGAGTTAATCTTAAAAATATCTCAGAACCATTTTGTGTCACTACTAAAGTAGGTGAGACCATTCTCCCCAAAAGAGTCTATCGTAATTACCCTATTTCAATATATGATGAAAATCTTCCCTGCTGATTTAGTCGAGTTAGCTATAGTGGATTTTGATGTCATTCTTGGCATGGATTGGCTCTGTTCCTACCATGGTACCATGGATTGTAGGACTAAAGTTATCCGATTCCAACTTCCTAATGAGTCCATTCTCGAATGGAAGAGTAGTCTCACAGTTTATAAGGGTAATTTCATGACATATTTGAAGGCTAGAAAGATGATTTCCAAGGGATGTATTTATAATTTGGTTGGGTTCAAGGATTTCGAGTCTATAATTCCTAACATTCATTCCGTGCTAGTTGTTAGATATTTAGTAGATGTTTCCCTGAGGATCTACCTACAGTTCCTCCTGATAGGGAGATAGACTTTGGGATAGATCTTATTCCTGGTACTCAGCCTACCTCAATTCATCCATATAAAACGGCACCTTATTAACTCATAGATATTAAGGTTCAATTAGCCAATCAATGATAAGGGGTTTCTCTATCCTAGTGTGTTTCGATGGGGCACCCCTGTATTCTTCATCCAAAAAAAAAAATGGAATACTCATAATGTACATTGACTATTGATCTTAGGCAGTTGTACCTTCCATAGAACTATCTATTTCCTATAAATTGTCTTTGTTTTGAGAATAATTGCATAATTGTTTGGATGTTTTGGTAGTTATTGTGTTAAAGCACTAC
>JBDJHY011028807.1:0-24351 GCA_039654485.1 Withania somnifera
GAAGAGTTTTTGTTTAACCCCCCCCCCCCCCCCCCCCATGGTCCTGTGGCACACGTGTTATTGCTTACACTATTTGGATGTGTATTAGCCTATTTTGCAAGTATACAACGAATTATAAGAAAAGGGAAATTCAGTTTAATTCATCAAAAAAAAAAAAGAACGATAAATAACCCCGAGAGATCAATATTAAGGTTAAATGGAACCCACCAGCCACAAACTTAACACTAATGGGGCTGCTATCGGCAACCCGGGTTGGGAGGAGGGGGTGTAATCAGGAACAGCAAAGGTGGTTGGGTGGTAGGCTATGCTAAGGGCATCCCTAGAGCTACTAACAATCGGGCTGAGCTGATGGCTTTCAAATACGGCTTAATCATTGTCAAAGATCTTAATCTGATGCCTCTAAAACTAAATACTTATTGAAAGGAAGTCATAGAAATGATTAGCAAAGGCAATTTATTATATAATGTTTTTGTTATGGATTGCAGGTTACTAATGAAAGATCTTGGGAATGCTCAAATCAGACACACATATAGGTAGCAAAACGGAGTGGCTGATGCAATGGCAAAGGAGGGGCCAGGCATCAGTTTTTTTGGAGAAGTTTGAATTTTTGTAGTTCCTTTCATGTATGCAGCTAGACCCCGAAGGAACTAGCTTTAAAAGGGTTATTTTGGAATGTAATAGTATTAACTCTGAGCCAAACCCCGTATACATTGCTCCTAACTGCTAGCTTGTACTAATTTGCCACAGTTTTATTTTATATAATCTTTTTGACCTACCAAAAATTTAAAAAAAAATATCCACTGTAAGCCTAATTATTGGATAAGATATGATTTTACAAAGTGAATAAAGTAATTGATCTTGAATCCCTCCAAGTCTGAGTTCTTCTACATCGAGATTAAAGCTTTGAAGGCACAATCAATATAATGCGATCAGTCTATTCGAAGGTAAAAATTGTATAATCTAACTTTACTATCATTTTTTTCTTTTATCATTTGTACGCCTTTTGTTTATTTTGGTTTCTCATTCAAACTCTATTTCAGACACACCTCCCTCTAGCAATCGATGCAAGATAACCCGATCCACTATGATTAGAACAGATAAAAAAAAATTACCTAATAATTTTGTCTCGAGATTCAAACCTGATACCTCATGGTTCTTAGCTAATTTTTTAATTATTAGATCATACTCTTGGATGCCAAGTAATTAAAATTATATTAAAAATGATCTAGTTGAAGAATTCACGAATTATTCATCATTATAAAAGTCCAAGATTTTGCGTTAAGAGGGAAAGAGGAATTGATCTTCATTGTTTTTAAATTAGAGCAAATTTCAGAAATAGCAAATATTAGGCATATAATTAATAAGCACATGACAATACTATCATAATAACATTTTGCAGCAGTTTTTTGTCATAAAATAACAAAAGCAGTTGTATGTGGAAATGGATTAATAAAAATAAAATACAAATTGACTTAGTTGAGTAAAAGATTAAGACGCTCATCGATTACAACAATTAAAAGAAAATGTGTCATTAAATGTTGCTATAATAACGCATCTAATTACAATTATAGGTTCCTTACCAAATAGGGAACTCATTTGAAAAAAATTCAAACTGACGTAAAATGGCACTCAGATTTGTTAAAAGGAAACAGTATTTTGTGTAGTAGTAATAAAATTCAAGTTGGTTGTTTATTTTGTGAATAAGCTTGATTGAAGATGAATTTGGTTATATTTTGATGAGGTTTACAAATGGCTGGGATCACTGTTCTTCTCCGATTAAAATGTTAACAAAGATTACACCATAGATGCAATAGCATTCAACCAATATGTTACGTACAATCAACTATATGATCTAGTTGTTGCTCAAGTAGGTGTTGATTTGGCCTTAAATTCTATCAGGATTGCATATAAAAAATAGACAGATTCAAATACATAATGACATGTGGTTGAAAGTATGTCACGTAGAAGAAAGATGTTAGTGATATCCATTACCTATCTTTGTGTGTCAGTGTGTTTAACAATGATAACAAAGGTAGTAGTTCAAATGGCTGGGAGGTTTTGAAGTAGTTGGTAATTACTTAGAAGGTGCTGATACACGTGGTGTGGAGACTTGGTGATTGCTGAAGATGTAGTTGCCCTGTCTATTAATGATGTGATCATATCGAGCCCTAAGCAGAAGGAAATCAAAGAGGACTAGGTGAACAGTAAGAAAAATAAAATTAAAGGCAGTGATGGAGGCGTATGCAATTAGGGAAAGGTTCAATTTCGGAGCACTAAGATCGAGCAAGAGCTGGTGAGTTAGTAAACTCAGTTTCATTTTAATTTTTATGTGTTTGGGTGATATATGTAATATAATTAATTCATATCATAGCACAGATTAAGACACAAATATAAACATAATCTTGAGATGGAATAAAGAAAGTGTACCGTTCAACTTCATCGATTCAGCACCGGCAGCAATTGGCTAAGTTCCACAATCCACTAGTTATCTTGACCGATGGGGCATTAACATTGTATTGCGTATTCAAGAACAAAATATGCTAGAGTTTTCTAATAGTTAGAGAAAGGGAGTTGACCTCTATTTATAGTATCTATCGATGGTATGTCAATAATTTATTGGGTCTAACTTATTCACCCAAATAATAATACATATAAGGCCTTTTATTATTTAACCATTTGGGCCACATCATTATCCCTTCAGACTATAACTAATTAATGCAAGTCCAAATTCTAACAGTCTCCCACTTGGACATCAGTGATAATTGAGAACACAAAAAGGTTTTAAAAGAATTGAGATTTTGAAAAAAGATTTTAAAAAAGATTTAAGATTCTATAGTAGCCACAGACTCACATAGTCAAGGATAGGATGACCCATATAATAATCCATCTAGTCTCAATGAAAAATACTAACAATGAATCATAGCATGAATAATACTATTTTAAGGTATGAATTCCATCTATAATCATATATGCTAGAATTACCATCAACATGGATTAACCATATGTACTAAGCATATCATCTTTCTAATTAAGATGAACAAGGCTACACCTATTAGAAAGAATAATTCTCCAAGTGACTCAAAAACTACATCACCTCAGGAGCCTCCAAGTGACATTAAAACCATCAGGAGAGTTTCCTTATGCTTTACCCAGGATAATCAAGGCAACTTAAAAATAACATGAGTTTATACAATATTCGATTAAAATAAATAAACGAATAAGCATGTTAGTCAATGAACATGATAAATGTCAAACAACACAAACTTGTATCAAAAGATAAGAAATAAAATTTATTGAAAGCAATATCATAGTCAGCTATTACAAAGTATCTCCCCGCTGATTAAATTACATCAAAAGATTCTAGAAACCCATGTTTTTAACATGTTCATTAAGCACCACAGGCCTAAGACCTTTAGTCAAAGAATCAGCCAGCATCGATTCGGTTTTAATATGCCCAATACATATATCACATTCTTTACCATATCTCTAACCTTAAGAAACTTAAGACTAACATGCTTAGAGCCCTTTGTTCCTTTGTTATTCTTAGAAAAGAAAACAACAGAATTGTTACCACAAAAGATGATCACTGATTTAGATATAAAATCTACAACCTACAATTTTGTAAGAAAATTTTTCATCCAGACAACATGTAAAGCAATCACAAAATATGCAATAAACTCCGCTTCTATAATGAATGTAGCAGTGATACTCAGTTTCTCACTCTTCTAAGAAACTGCCCCTTCAACCAACATAAAGATATAATTAGATGTTGACTTCATACTATCTTGAAAACTCCTAATTCTGAATCTGAACACACTAGAAGAACAAGATTGTCAATTTTTCTGTACACAAACATGACATCCTTAGTTCTTTGCAATATCTCATCATCTTCTTTGCAGCTACTCAATGTGCCCACCCAATATTAAAAGAGAATCTTCCCAACATATTAATAGCAAATGCGATATCAGGACTTGTACATACATGTACGTACATCAAACAACCAACAACACTAGAATATGAAACATCCTTCATGATCTTCTCAACTTCATTTTTCAAACATTGATCCTTGCTAAGTTTGTCTCCTTTCACAATAGGTGCATCACAGGTTTGCAGTCTTGCATACTGAAAGTTTTCAAAATACTCTTAATATATGCATGCTGAGATAAGCCAAAAAACCACGAAATCTATCTTTTTTTATTTATATTTCAAGAACAAAAGAAGCTTCAAAAAAATTCTTCATACCAAAGATCTATATAAAATTGTCTAGTCTCATTCAACAAATTCGGATTATTAGTAGCAAGAAGGATATCATTAACATAAAGCACCATAATAATAAGATTACCCTTGTATATTTTAACATAAACACATTCATCAAGCTTATTTTTTACAAACCTAAAATTTGTAATGACTTCATCAAATTTCAAGTACCACTGTTTGGAGGCTTGTTTAACCCCATAGATGAATTTGTTAAGCTTACATACCAACTGATCATTACCATCTTCCTGAAACCCTTCAGGCTGAATCATGTAAATCTCTTCACACAAACTACTATTCAGGAAGGAAGTTTTGACATCCGTTATGCAACTCTAAATAAAAGTAAGCCACAAGAGTCATGTAAACCTCTGAATATATCTTTTGATGAAATAGGAGAAAAGGTTTCTTTAAAATCAAACATTCTTTCTGAGTATAACCCATAGCAGCCAACCTTACTTTGTAGCAATCTACATTTTCCTTAGAATCCCTCTTTGTCTTAAACACCCATTTACAACAAATAGGTTTAAAATCTGCAGGCAACTCAACTAACTCTCATACTCTATTGTGTTCTACAGAGCATATTTCATCTTTCATTGCCTCACGCTATATATCAACGTAACGCATCTAACATTACCCCCCTTCTTATGTGAAAATACTTTCTTACAAGTAACACATCTCTTAAAAAAAATTGATACAACACTAATTTTTCTAGATTCTCTAGGAGGTTTAGGAGAAAAATTAACAGGTTGAAGGAAAAAGGCATTGAGATTCCGATTATTATCATTCTTATCATCATCATTATAATTAAACTCATTATAATTAAACTCATCAAGATTATATTAGCATCCTTTTCTAATGCATTATCTTCTTCTATTCTATAATTTTCTTGCAACTCGACATAATTCATCCATACCCCTACTATATGCAAGTTTTTGTTCAGGTTCACCGGAAATACTAGGTGGAGCGGCAGGTATACTATTATAATTTCTAGTACTACTTGAATCTCTAGCGATAGCAGAACCGATTTTTTCTTGTTACTGCTTACTCCGATTAGTTTCGAGGCACAAATTTTTAACACTCTTACCCATTTTCCTTAGTCTATTCATATTAAAAATTATAAGTAAAATTTAAAAGTACAAAAATAATATAATTATAAATTATTAATAAATTTAAAAATTCAAAAATTAAAAGTAAGAGATAGAACGATTATAGAAAATTTCCAAACTAATTGATCAATTGACCACTTGAAAGTTGAAAACTTTCACTTGATCACTTGATGTTGCTAATAATTGCAAAATAATAAATTAGAAAATTAATTGAAAACAGTTAGAATACTTTTTTGGAGAACTATTGAGAAATTGTTGTGAAAATTGAAAAAATTAAAGTGATATTTATAGAAAAATTAAATAAACTTTTATTTAAAAAAAATGGTCAAACGATCAAAAATGACCTGGCCCAATGGCTCTTTCAAAATAAAAAAATTGGGACGGTCCAGGTTGGGTGGACCGATCCAAAATGGTAATCCTAACTAGACCATATAAATCGGTCACTGTAAAGGTCCGATTAAACTTGGATCGTCCAGTCCGGTACCTTTTGGGTCTATCCTTCCAGGTAAACCGAACAGGCCAACAGACTTAAACAAAAATCCTATTCATTTTCAATATCAAATGCATTCAGTGGTGTCAAAATGCATGGGAAGCCCAATTGATATGTCTGGTGCCTTGCTATCACTCATGACATCATCAAGAATGTTCTGCATGTCATAATTCCACAAGAGTGCAGCGTATCGTCTACGCAGAAATTCTAAATTAAACTCAACTGATGGGATACCATGATCGTAATGCAGATACTCGACATATATCAGCATGTATAATCCACAATCTCTGTATATATTAAACATAAAGTTAGTTAACAAATGTACATAATATTTAAAAATATTAATAAATGAGTTTTGTGAGCTTACAAGTTGTCATTAGGCTACTGAGGTAAATCATCCCCATATAAAATGTCAATAAAATTATTCTGATCATGGTCTTTGTATTTTGAATGTTGTTCGAAATTAATTTTTTTTTAATAAAAAAAGTCTGTGTTGTTAAGGTACGAAGGTATGTACTCAACTAACTTTTCAATTTCAGCATGTACAATGGTATCATGAATTGTTGAACGGTAAGAATTGTATACAAATATACACCTCTTATTAAATGGCATCACATCAAGTACCCAATGATGTTTATACGAAATATTTATCGAGGTAAAAGAATAGTCCATGGTATGCCATGGTACTGTGGCATGAAATCTAAAATCATTGATATATTCATGAATCTGAATTTCCTGAGAGTACCTATCAACATCTTCAAGATACTTGTCATGTAAGATAACATTTATAGTTATGAAGTTGCAATCGATAGTGCTGAATTTATATGTTTTTTCAAGATTATATTCGTACTTCTTTCTCAGATAGTACAAGATAACATCAATATGTTGTTTTACAAAATATATATTATTCTTTCTAGGTTAACATTAGTATAACCAACTATTAAAAACAAATGAGATGTGATTCTTACCGAGTTTAAAAGGGTATTTCCCTCAAATGTTAATCTGTAGAATTAATTTTTAATATTCAACAATTTTTAATACCAAAATGCATCATTGGTGTTATCTTAGACTTATTTTTACGATATCGATCTTCCTTCCCCTGTTTATATTCAAGAGTGTCAAGTATTCAGTTAGGAAAAATGAATTTGAAATATTGGTATAAAAATGATAAACTGTTTATTAGAAAACACTTACTCTTTGTCATGCTTAACAAGAATATCCTCCAAAATCCACTTCGTGTACTTTTTGAAGGTATATATATCATGCGGAACATTGATTGTATCATCCCTAAATTGGTGCTCGTCCATAAAAATTTATTGAACCGCAGACGAACTACCTATAATGACACAGCTAGGTAATATAATTTTCATGTATGTGTTTTCCACAGAATTATAAATAGCTTAAATTAGTTGTAGAAAAATTAGAAATGGCACAAGATAAATTTGAATATAAATACAAGTGATATTAAATTCAAAACAAATACAATATTTATATAAATAAGTTGATTATTGATGCAATGAAAAAACTCTAATTAAATACAATTATAATAAACTAAACTGAATAGGGAAAATGTATATGTATAAAATATGCTTTCATAAAGGTATTTGCAGTTTAAAGACATATTTATAGCAGTTTGTAGATGAATTTACGAGCACCGAATTCGAATTTTGATAAGTATGGGAAAGTATTCCATTTAGATGGGCACCTAACTCTCTGAAGTGGTATAGGTATCTCATCATCAACATTGCTAATTGGATAAATAATAACACTTTTCTTCAGATTGAGGCTTGACAGTTGATAACGCTCAAATTACACCTCCCGCTGAAGTATAAGCTATCGTTGGTCAAATATAGAACTCAACTAGGTTAGAGTTGATCCTACAGGGAATATGGTATGGATGTACACCCAGTAGAAGTAATTAATAGTTAGTGTTTCTTTCTATAAATAAACATAAAGTAAAATGAGGTATGAAAGTATTCATTGCTATTCCTTGTAATTATGGAATAATTCAAGTGTTCTATTAATCTAGATTTATGTTCACCGGGGTTCAACAAACCTTTGGATTGTAAGCTTGTACGGTTGTGCAATCTTTCCTAAACATAGAGTTACGTATAAGGTCAACGCTATTTATCCAAGTGTTTTTCAACCTTTAGTCCTAGATAAATCTCTTTTACAATGGGTTAGAGCTGTGAAGGAGTGTTGTCCTTATCGTGGTAACTCAAGACGATTACTCTTGCTACAACAGAAACTATTAGAGGGGAGTTAACGCCTCGAATTTCTTGGCATAATCTCAACTACTTGTTTTAACCACAGGATTAGGCTAGTTAAAACTACGTGTGTTCTCGTGTTTGCAACAAATAAAATTCATTTATTACATAGAGATTATGTCCATACGTTAGAATAGATACAAAAACCATACGTAAATTACAACCTAATAAAGTTTTACTCATAGATCCCACAACCATAGAGTTGGGGTTTATCCACTCATCGATATCAACACGCTACAATGAAATGATAAATTAGTGAATATCATACCACAGAAATAAGCTTTCAATTGATAGCAGAATAATGATCAATGAAATCCACACTTGTGTTCTTCGGAAAATATATGTATCAAAACCCTAAAGTCACAAGTCTTAAGTCTAAATTGGCCTTCTTATCCAGTACCATTCCTTTTAGGTGATGGGTTTGGAAGAGCCGTATGGTGATAGGTGAAACGTCCATTAATCTTGCAAAACTGGCCCTTTTTCTGTACAATTGCTCTAAATTTCCTCATATTGACTTAACCCTGCAAATACTCATAAAATACATTAAAACACAATGTTGTTACTCAAGAACATACTTGATTTTCTAGGCTTTAAGTGCAATATATGACGTAAAATACCGTCACATCAACACCCTCAACCTAAAACATTTGTTTGTCCTCGAGCAACAACAAAACCCGTACACATTAAACACTTGAAACACCCCTAGTACACAACTTAATTTAGTACAATCAATTAGTAGGCATCATACCACATTGGCAAACTGTATCTATACACACTATAATTTTTTCGAGTGAAACATTGAAAGAACCTTCATAAGGATTATGTCCCCTAGGTAATTACATTAACTTATTCACTACTGATCAAAGTATCAACTTGCTCTCACCATAAAGAAGTCCCACACACACAAAGATTTATTTACATTGGACTGGAAAAGTATCATTACAGTAACCCTTTTTCTCTTTCATCATTGTCACTTTTACAATCTTTTTTTTGTAGTACTTGTCCTCAAGGCCTTTTATTATGCAACTTAAAATCATCCCCCTTTTTGTATACTCTCTATACATAATGTTATACGTATTGATGTATTTATTTTTCTTTTCTTTTGTATGAGAAGTCTTTATGGTAGTGGCCCTCAACCGAAGTTCAAACTTTGTTTGAAGACATATTACTCATTACTGGACTAGGGTAAAGATAGAATGATTACCACATATTATTTTGCAGTATTTTCTACACATGCACCCAAGAATTAGGTTACAATGCCTAAATCTGGGTGCGCAACACCAATAGAGAATTAGGGCTACAAAAACTACTTCTCGATTTTATTCTTCTTTTTCTCGGGGGTAATTCAATAGTTGGTTTTTGAAAAATGTTAAAGGGTTCAACTTGGAAACTCAACAACTATTTGGTGACATTTTTAAGGCTTTAGTGATTATTAAAGAAGTCCTAGGATTATTTTCATATCAGCCTACTTCCTACTTAGTTAAAATTCGGGAAGGTTTTAGATATTATATACAAAAAAAGATTATACTAAATTACCCTCCCATGCTTGCAAGTAGACAGTCATCTCAATATAAACTTGTTAAGCAAATGGTTCAGGGAATACAAACACAATCAATAACACCCTTACTGTACAACATAGAATGAAATACAATCAACACTAAATAGAAGCCAAAAAATATCTTGATACTGAAATTTGTAATATACATGGGTATCAAAGTTTAACGAAATACATCAAAACAAAAAAATACATCAGAATAAATCTAACATGCCAGTTCTCCTAGATAGCATGCCTGAGGGAAAAGATTTTAGAAACAAAAACCCTCAGACACACAAAACAAGTACAAGGTACATCCTCTCCCACACAAAAATATTGCATTATCCCTAACGAAAGACATATAAAGTGAAAAAACAAAGGGAAAAAGGTGCGTACCAAAAACCACGGCCTATGCAGCATCCTATGCCTCAGGGTCAACCCAAGATACTTGTTTGGTAGTTGTAGTTGCTACCACTCTCTACGCCTCATAAGTAGTAGGTACCTTGCTGATATGCTCAAAAAATGTTGTCATTGTGCTAGCAGAAACACCTATATCCTATGCTCTCCTTCTATCCTTATCAAGCACAAAACTCTCCTTAGACGCCCTCAATGCCTCTCCAAGTCCTCTTCCTCATGCCGGCTACTCGTTCTTCTTTTCTTCTTTTTTTTATTCTTCTTTTGAGAGTCCTCTGACTCATCACCCCCTGCCATCCCTTCTTTTCCCTTTGAATTCATCTCAACTAAACTCAATATACGGTCCTCAGTGTTAGATTCAATAGGATCCGCTGGTGTTAGGACCATTGGCTGGTGGCCCCACTGTAGTACTGTAACATCAGCCTGTAGCTTCTCCAGCTCTATATAAAACTTGGCCTATTTAAATAGGATCATCAGTTGGAGGTGTTCATTCATGCTCTCCTCCATATTATTGATCCAGGCTTTTATTGTGTCATGTGGCTCTAAAGCCTCCTTGATTTTTTGATCCATCAGCAACTCAAATTCTACTGATAACAACTTAAGCTGAGTTTCATTTATTCTCATCCATTTGACAAAGAATGAAAAATTTGCAGGGGTAAAATCAAATAGAGATAGAGGAGCACAGTCTGCTGAGTGACTAGGGAGTAGGCCCTATGGGCAAGATTCGCTGGATTCCCTTTGCATGGAAGGGAAATAGGCTTTTTCTGCTAAGTCTATGCCCAACTAATCATCTGACCCTATTCTAAAAGTAGAAGAAACCCCACATTTTTTTTGCCTTAATTTTAGAAATATCTTTTGACCTCTCTATATCACAAGTATAGCAGTGCCACATCAATACCCGGTATAATCAACTCCTTAGACTGCTGACATAATTCAGTGATAAAATAAGGATAGGAGTAGGTTGTACCTTTGTGTATAGCACACATCCACATCTCTTTGGAGATTAAGTAGACAAAGTTCAATTTATATTTTGATACCTAGAAGGCCACCAACATCACATCCTCATAAGTCAATTTATCATCATATGTTGTCTTAATCCTTATTCTATCCATGGCCCACCATAATGTCACGACTAGATTTCTCGAATCATGATGGCACACCTACTATACCGCCAGTAGTAGAACCAACCCCGTAGTCTAAAGCTGAAGTGGAGGAATACGATATCAAATGCGGAAAGTGCAAGTGTAATAAGCAATAGATAAATAAATACAAAAATAGTAGGAATAAAAAATAAATGCCCAAAACTCGGTATCAGTGTAGTACAAACCACTAAGTACAGAACAAAGAATCAAAATGTCTAAAACAATTGTATCTCCAAAAATACATGGAGATCAAATAGAAATACTAATGCTGAAGAGAAGTAGAAAAAGTCGGACGCCAAGCTCACCCTGAATCTCTAAAGTAGAATATAATATACACAAACAACGATCTGTAATCAAAGTTGAGCACCTGTACTCGGATCTACACATGTGTAAGTGTAGTATGAGTACAAGCTGCCAAAGCAACTCATACCCAGTAGGCTTCGAGGGCCCACTAGGCACATAACAATAATAAAAGCAGTAAATAATGGAATACAATAAAGGGGTCAATGAAGCAAATAGTACAACAAGGGAAAGCTAGCTACTCAAATAAGAATCAAGTAAAAGAGTAAATGACTAAATAAGAGCGTAAGGCATAAAATCCCACATAGTATGAAATAGCAATTAACCAGCACTAACAGCTAAGCAGCTATAAGCATAATAAGATAATGCAAATAAACAATAACAAGTCCCCCAAAAAGAAACGCAGCACACACAGAAACATGCTCACCCGTAGGCCCCCCATAAAGACCTAAGGGTACACTGAAGAAAACAAGTACGAAAAAGTAAATACACAACATGAAGTAACCAATCCTGCGTATGCATATCCTCGGGTACCCGTAGGAACAGATGGAAGAACCCATGGAAGGCTAAACTAAGTATTCCCAGTATATCACTCCTCCGTCCTATACCCCCCTCCGTGTTAGCTGTGTCCTGGAGGTGAGGTCCATAGAGGTATATCACCACGTACGATTTCTAACATCTAAAGTCTCAAGTCTAGCATCTTGTGCCTCATATCAATATTATCGTCAAGCCTTTCTAGACAAGTCAAGAGGTAGAACGCCTGCATATCATCGTATCACCAAAAGTCCTCAATAAATCAGGTATCGTCATGATTCCATAACTAGTAGTGCCATAAGTGTCAAAAATTTATACTCAATGTCGTATGACGACGGACTCAAGTCCTAGTAGTTGTACTTACTTCTGAACAGAGTTGGTCTCAAGTCCCAACATCAATTAGTCAAAATGATATTTCTCGGTGCCAAGACGTAAAGCCTGGACTAAAATAAGTGAAAATAGTGTTACCGGGTGCTCATGCAATGTCGAGTCTAAACCAGTAAAAGATTATTACTTATATTCTTATTAGAATATTACCATTTATTACTTTATGCCAGTATTCATCATTGTTATCAAGTCATCCTCTAGCCATCATGGCTCAATAAATCAGGTGGTGATACTGACCCAGCCCCAATGCCCTCTCATCGGAGCCATAGGCCCAACCTTTCGTGTCATAAATGCACAACAAATCATCAAGTATTTATATCAACATATAATCATGTAATATCAAAATCTTATGCCCTGTATAGGTATCTATAGAAAATTTCTAATTCACGGGCACCATATAAATCGGATGCTAAAATATAAATATCAATATAGGACGAATGAAAGAACGGGACAAGATCACTATATCCTCTTAGCTACCTAACCCATGGATGCTAGTACAATTATTAAAGCTATAATCCCATAGATAGCCCCACAAAGCCTACCTGTCATCCGATGATAAAGTGCTATAATGACACAAATCTTACTCCGACTGACGTCAACCGATCTACGAATAATTTGAAACTTGTACCAAAGTATTCTATATGTTAATAAGAGCCTAACAATATAATTTACGCTAAGTTCCAGACTACGCCTAAAATCGACACTAAAACATGCTTGCAAAGCCCGTTCGTTGGAACTGAAAATAAATCTTACTACAGGGTTTGCAACGTTACCAGGAACCTGTGCTCCAAAATTGAGCATAATTTGAGTGCGGGAAGGGCTTCAAAATATCCCAGACAGAATAGACCTTAACGGGGTTAAAGATGCAATTTTGAGGAATTAAACATTGGAATTTCAATGTACAATTGATACTAGAAGCAATGTATACTCAAATAATGGAAAATTACTCAATAATATACGGATTGTGTCATGATTTTGTCAACTTCAACAATTGGGGTTCATCAATGGAGGAACCAAAGAATTTACGAATTAGAAGGAGAAGGACTTACTAGAAGTGGGGAGGTGCAAGGAATCATTTGGGAATATTATCTTCAGTATTGGAAGGATTTTCCAAAGGTTTATGCCTTGGAATACAGAGAAAAATCATGTCTTGGGTTTTCTAAACGGAAGAAGTGAAAGGGCTGCAGTTAAATAAAACCACTGCCAATCTCACAAGGGAGACAATTTAAGCGTAGGGGAGATTGTTACTAGGACGGCCCTTTGGTCGCAGAAGCGACCTCTATAGGTGTGACCCCCACCTCGCAAGGGGCGATCTGTGCTTGTAGTTGCATACCAACTCAAATCATGAACTTCAAGGGGTCTAAAATGAGTTTCCCGAGTCCAATTTCAATAAAAAAATATGTAAACAACATAAAAATGACATTCCTATTCCAATGGAATCATCAAAATGGTCATCTGAGGTCGTTTAAGAAGATTGACCCCTCAAACCAAAGATAGTCAAAAATGCACTTCTACACCAAGGTACTCAAAATCATAACGGGCATACTACCAGATACACCAACACCCTTCCTAGCCTAAATTCATCATCCCGTAGCTGCTGGAAGCGTCAGAGTTCTAGCCCGACACTCCGAACACTAATTTATCACCCAAGCTCCACTTTATGCTTTAAACTTATCTAAAATCCACAATTTAGCCTAAATTACAAACAAAAACTCCAAAACACAAACTTAAGGTCAATCTTGACTTTGTATTGTATTTCGAAGCTAATGAACTTTCGAAATTAAATTCCTAGCTCGTCTTGAAGGAAAGTTGACTTTGGTCAACAAGTACTTAATTTTAAGCTCTAAAATAGGGAATTTGAGCTATCTATCAACTGAGTCTCCAGGGATCTGAACTACCGGTCCTAATAAGTTATTAATGACTTAAAAACTACCAAAATGCTCTAGAATGCAAAACGTCATGTATTTATCATAAATGACCATGAGGGTCATTACAAGAGTGTTGATTTTGGTATAATATCACCTTCTTATCTTATGTTAGACCTTCCAGTGAGTTTGAGTGTCTAGATCGGATAATGTTAAGTTTAAAAATAAAATGGTTGACTTGGGTCAACATTGGAGCCTAGAGCATCCAAATTGGAAATATTATAGGTTTGTTCAGTCTGGAGGTGTAATTTGGTCTAGAATGAGGTCTTTTATATTTTCTAAGCCCTGGGAGTATTTTATCCATTTATGTTATTTTAGTGAAAAATAGAACCCTTGATGAGTATCAGATCAAGGAAACCTCGTATGCATTATATGATGGTTCCGTTGAGTCTGAAATATAAAAAATAACATATTTGCATATATAATATTTTTTCATGGGTATCCAAACGGATCCCAAGGGTCCAATCGAATTTATTTTGTCCTTGAATTGCTGCCAAAACAGCACTATCTGTTGTCCCCAAGTATTGACCACGATCGCGGTGGTATAACTTTCTATGCTCCGTATTCACAATGTGTGGATCGTGTTCTTAATGCTTTGAATGTATGACCTCTATATGATTGCATCATGTTGACTGCAATCACAATGGATGTTGACTCCCTTGACCTCTGCGTTAGCAGAGGATGAGCGCGATCGTGATGGTCGATTGGGTATTCTTAAAACAAAAAACTATTATGATTTTGTCTCATTCTTTTCATGCAAAACCTCTCAAAACCAGGCTTTGGCAAGGTATACTCAAAGTTTTCAAAGAGTATCGCTTGGGTAAGTTCCCTAATCACTATTTCATCAATTTCTCATTACTTTAACATGATTTTCATCAATAATTTCATGGTTTTGAACCCCAAATCAGCGGGTATAATGAAGAACTCAAATTAGATAAAACAAATTTTGAGTTTTTCTATGAAATGGAATGGGTTTCCAATCAAACTTAACATTTAGCATTCCATAGTGATGAGTAACATTATTTTTCCATCAAATTTCGATCTTGACCCCATGGGAACGATGTTAATTTTTCTTAAGCCTTGATTACTTGATTTTTGGTGTTGATTAATAGGTATTTTCTTGTAATTCTAGTTCTGGCCAATAGATTGTGCACGGTTGGAGGCTAATCAGAGAGGGAAAGCACATGAGTTGATTAGATGTTCAATTTATAAGGAAAGTTGAGGTTTATATGGTTTTCTATAATATGTTAATAATTTCTTGCTAATTGTCTTGTGGTTTGAGGTGATAGGCGTGCCTTGGGATTAGTATTATCTATCGGTTGAGTTACAATGAACAAGTTGGAGTGATATACACACTTGATGAATTTGTTAATTCATGTCCATACGTGAATTGTATTGTGAATTTTTGACTTGAAGCATGTAACTTGAGATGAGGACATGAATAAGACCTAGTTATATACTTTTTTATGAAAATGGCTGCGATAAACAAATGGCAACCTTGGAATAGAAAATTTTGATGCCCATAAGACTACATTGAAAATAAAAAGACTATTCTTGATAGAAATTGCTCGTCAGAGACCTATGCTATTGATTTATAATCTCAATTTATGATAACTCCCATGATTTGTATATAATAATTGCTCACTTTGAATTTGTTGGAGGTTAAACTTTTGATACTTTCTTTGGTTGATGTTTGATGATTACTCATTGATGAGGAAGCTCAATTATAAATCCTGAACTATGTCTTGATGATATCGTCTTACTTGTTGATATTGATTATTGGTTGGTCATCGTAACTCAACTGAGATTATAGTAAATATGCAGTCGAGACCCTGGTTGGGTGTCTAGATTATGATGATAGCATTATATTATTGGAAAGGCACAATGGAGACCCTGATCGGGTGCTTATATTATTGGAAAGACACAATTGAGACCTTGATCGGCTGCTTATATAATTAGAGACACACGACTGAGACTCTGACCGGGTGCCTATATGGTTGACAGGTATAGCCAAGACCCAGAACAAGTACCTAAATTGGATAATTTTTATTGGACACAATTAGTGAATTAAGAAAATGTCATCTATCCTGAGTTACTTTTGGCTTTAGATCTCTGTTGATTACTTTGGTTATTGTTGATCTTGATTTTCATAAAATATAACTTTTATTACCTAATCCTTAGAGTTGGGTATCTGATTGTACTTTTTGTTCTCTAAACTGTTACTTGGATGCTGAATATTTCTATTGCAGTTTGTAGTATTTGGAGGAACGGTTCAGAAATTAGGAGCTTTTGTTTCTCTTTATAGCTAGCCAGCCGAGGACGATGTTGAATAGCATTGTTTTGTACTCAGTCCTTGATTTTCTACACACTTTTGTATAGGTGTTGAGCCCCAGACTTAGTAATACTTTTGTATAAGTATTGAGCCCTAGACTTAGTATTTATCTCTCTTCCACCAGTCTAAGAGCAGCTCGAGGACTCAAAGCTAGCTGGTTGTCCTTCCATCAGTTGTCGAGGATTCCTCGTTATCTTTATTTGCTAATGCCTTTACTTTATAGAGACTCAATTTAGACCTTTGAATTTCATTCTAATCTTTTATAGTGTCTTGTAAAACAATGGCTACTTGGTTTTTGGATTTATAATAAAAGACTTCCAAATTAAATACTTTACTTTTGTATTCATTTTCCGTATTTCCATTTGTTTTCCATTCTTTTATTCATAAATTAGGCTTACCTACTGAGTGGAAAGGTAGGTGACATCATGTCCAACTTTGGGACGTGACACATTGTCACTAGGGTAAGCAATTTCATGAGCTAAAAACTATATCTCATCCTCAATCGGTTGTCTTGTGCTTAATATTTTTACCAATGTCATGATTTTGTTCTGCAGAGTCTTTGCTAGTATTTCTAGGCCACGAAGTTCTCTTTTCACTAGAAAAACTAACATCTTTCTCACATTTTGCATGATCCATAAAACTATCAAAGACCTCAGATGAATTGAACTTCGACTTCCCAGAGAACTAGAGAGGTTAATGGTACCAGTAGCTCCACTATCATGCTGATAATTAAGTGAATCATTACCGGGATTCTATTTCCATGAAGAAAAATCAATATTATCCTCTGAACTATTAGTAAAACTAAAGTTTTTTCATTTATCCCAATGGATTCATTAACTTTCTTCTACTCCTAGACATTTTTTCCAGTTGTAGTCGGAGTTATTTCTCCCAGTGTCACACTTTATCTCCTTTATAATATGATCCTTGTATATTTCACCTTTGCTTCTTGCCTCCTTGTAAACATTGTCACTATTCCAGAAAAGTTATCGCTTGTCTTTATTGCTGGCTACTTCCTACTTCTATTGATTAAATCAACTCTTTTTCCTCAATAGTAAGCTTCTAAAGTAAACCATTCTATTCAAGATGATTATTCAATTTACCCCTCAAAACAACCTGCTCTCTCGTAAATTTGTTTTTCCTTAAAATTCCACTATTACATCTACTGAGGTAGATTCTCCATTAATATAAAAGGTGCAATAAGAATTTTTGAAATCTTCTACTACTATAATGAATAATCCATTATAAAAAATCAAAAGTAAAAAATGCAACCCAATTGAATCCATCACCACCATACATAAAAGGGCAAAAATATACAAAAAAAGAAAACTCAGAAAACTTCATACATAAACATCACAATTAACTTCAAAAAAGATAAATACTGACATTGTTCCCCTTCACAGTATCAAAGCAAATGGAAGCATTTTGATTTTGATTAATAAAGAATATAATCGACCCTCTATCCATCATGATCATAGTTATGGTTCTATTAAATCTAAAACAATCGTTTATCATCTACAATTTACAAAGCTTCCTCTTTTCTTTGTCTTTTTATCCTTTCATTTGTTGTTACAAGTGAAGGTATGCTCTTACTTGTTGAAAATAATAGCTTATGATATTGTTTCTACTATCTAAATGAGTTCCTTATAACACGGTTCCAAGTCTAAATTTAGAAGGATACTATATGTTTAAGTTCTTTTTATGAAAAGGTTTTATCTTTGATGAACAAATTTTGGTTTACTAAAAATGTTAAAAATAGGTCCCGTTTATCACTATGCATCCTACCCTAGATAATATGATATTATTAAACTTATTTTAATACCTCAATTATAGTGGTTCTGGGTTAGTTTATCACAGGTACCCTAAGTGAACCATGAAAGAGGGATTCTTGTCAAATAGCTATCCCTACTTGTGAATGGGGTCTAAATCAAAATTCACCAGTTCTGGTCTTCTCTTTTGGAAGTAAAATAATTTTATTTAAAGTATTTTCCTTATTTTGAGGCCTATAATGTAATGGAAGAAGTATACTTATGAAGTTTTGGTGTTTGATTATACTTAGATTGCATTTTCTTTTAAGGGTCATTATGTTTTCAAATTGCTAAAAGAACTATTCAAGTCAAAGGTGGGAGAGGGTTAAAATTTATTACACCTCTCTTCTAAAACTTGAAGGTTGAATAAGCTTCACAATATCTCTAATTTACCCTTTATTTACCCATAATGTGCAAGGAACCTCAAAAGGCGAGCATAAGGATATGGGCTCTTAGGTGATAATTTGATTACTAGGCTAAGGATCTCATGATCCTTGATAAGAGTGAATTGAAGTTTTTAATCAAAGTATAGGATCTAAACGATTCAAGTCTCAAAAGTAAGTGTTGAGAAACAAAAAAATGGTGGGGAGATGGGCATGAATTTTCCTCCTTATTCCTTTTGTTCCAAAAATATTATTGTTGTTGACTTATACTATAAGTTGCAGGTCTATTTGAATCTAAAAAGGGAAAAAAGTGGTTAAAATGGCTCAAGATTCTCACAGAAGTGAAACTAGTATGTTATTTTCTTTTGTGTAATTTTTTGTTATTAACGGGTTTGAATCGTTAGGCAGAATCACTCCTCATTTACGAGACACTTGGGTTTGCTTGGCCATGATCCTAATTTGTGCCTATTGCGAGTACACTCATGGGAAGTATCAAAGAGCATAAACTTGAGCACATGTGGGCAACTGTTACCGCAAGGATTAGAACATTATCCTTTTCTTTTCTCTGATTTATATTGTTGCTACTATCTTTTTTTTCTCTTCGTCTTGCCTCTTTGCAAAGCTTATTATGGTACTTTCCTTTAGGTTGCATTTCATTTAAATTAAATGAACTATCATCATGCTTTGGGGATATGTCATTGTTTTATCTTTCACTCTCTTTAAACCGCTTATTCAAGAGAATCTTTTAATATCTTTTTTATTTTAGGAAAAAATTAACAGTGATGACATGAATGAACAAAGAGCGAATGTGTGCTATATATGAGAAAGATTTAGAATAATTGGAGAGGCTCATTGCACATATATTTGAAATCTAAGCCATTACATGAGGTTTTAAAAGATGTGCTAGATGGTCAAGGTGCACTTTTTATTTGATAAATTTAAGGTCTGACTTCATAACTATTAACTAATAGCATTTTATTTTAAGTTACATCAGATTACTTATTTTGAAATAATATTATCCGTTAGTATATCCAATTGCTCAACTTACTTCATTCCTTTATTCCATAGAGCACCTCCGAATAGCCAATGAAAGAAGCATCAAATTCCATACTATAGTAGACTATGAACATTTAAAAAATAAGTGGTTCAGGGTCTCATTTGAGCTAGTAGAAAGCACACAAGAGACATTAGGGACATGTTTCTAATTAGCTAATTTGTCTATAGTCTTTAACCTACTCCAAACAACTAATATAAAATTGGTTTCCATTTTGGAGCTGCCAAGTCATTACACATCCATCTTCTCCTGTCAACTTTGGTATAGTCTCCACCCTCCCTCTCCACCAAGTGTGAAATAGTATTACGATGAACTAAATTTAGTCATATAATTTATTTCCTGCTCGTGATATCCAACAACTTCAAGAGTTTCCTTGACATTACATATTTTTTATACTATATAGTATGCTTGTAATGCTTATAGTTTTTGTTGTTTTTGTTGGAATAAAGTACAAGAAACTCATTCAAAAGGTCTAAGTTATGTATACCTCATCGTACGGGTAGCAATACTATTAGAGAGATTGTTCACGAACTAGTAAATAAAATGTGCAATCCTACAAAGAACCTCTTCTTTGTATTACATATTAATTGTATGATTTACTTTTTAATTGTGAATGTAGAAAAAGATGGTAACCCACAAAACAAGACTAATAAGAAGGGCCATGTTCTTGTTGAACCTAAAACGAAGGAAAAAATATGTATGTGTATCCATTAATTTCATTTAACATCCTCCCTCATAGTGTATTATAATATATTAAATCTTGTTGTACTTATACATAATGACCCTCATGGTCATTTATGATAAATACAAAAAATATCAAGAATTCTAGAGCTAGCTGTCCTCTTGTCGGGTCCCAAGTTATTTATGACTTATTGGGTCTGTTAGTTCAGATCCTTGGCGGCTCAGTTGAGAAATATCTCAAATTGCCTGTGTTAGAGCCTAAAACTAAGTACTGATTGACAAAAGTCAACTTATCTTCAAAATGAAGAATTTAATTTCAATAGTTTCCTTAGTTTCGGAATGCCAAAAAAAGTCAAGATTGACCTTAATTTTGTATTTCGGGATTTTTGTTTGCAATTTATGCAAATTTGTGGATTTTAGTTAAATTTAAGACCCAAAGAGGAGCTTGGGTGGTGTTTTACTGTTCAAAGTGTCGGACAAGAATTATGACACCTCCATCAGCTCTAGAATGGTGAATTTAGGTTGGTTCGACCCTTGGTATGCTTCCCAAGGTATTCGTTCTCGATTTGAGTTGCTATGTGGAAAGTTAGAAATTTTTTAGTTTTGGCTAAGTCTTGGTTGGGGGTCATCTCGTTGATTCGGTTGAGTTTGAAATGTATTTTTCATGTAAAATACATATTTGGTTTGTCAAAATTGGAATCTGTTTCATTTTTGAAACCTTGGTTCAAAATTCAAAAATTTTGCTGTTTTTTTAGTGCAGCTTTGACTGAATTATCAGTTAATATGCCGATTTATTGGAAAGGATAGATAAATCGAACAACTCTATCAAAAAGTTGACAAGTCTGATAAATCGAACCAATTGACTGATAAATCAACAGGTGCTGATAAATCGGTCAATTGTTTGATATATCGATGTGTGCCACTTTTAGGGGTCCCAATAAATCGACACTTTTGATCCGATAAATCGGTACCTGAGGGTATTTTATGCAGTTTTCACCCATTTTGGGCTATTATTTTCCATCTTTCCCTTCGTTTTCTCTCTAAAATTGGTAAGGATTTTTTGTGAAACTCCCCCAAAGTTCATTGAAAAGTTCTTGAAGATTGTGTACGTCTCCCACCTTCGGTAAGTGATTTCACCCATTAAATTTCATTAAAATTAGAGTTCTTCCTCTATTAATTCCCTGGTCATGGACTCTTGATTCCTTCAATTATATTCTAAGTTATGAAGTAGCTCTTTAGGGTTATTATTCAGTAATAATGTTTCTCTTTGCGAATTCAACCGACAAATTCATAAAAGTCGAATCTTTAGCCCTTTTTATACTCAATTTTCCCCGAGCGGCTCAATGTTCTTCCCTTACTCAAATTGCGCTCAATTTTGGAGCACAGGTTCCTTGTAACGTTCGAAATCCCATGGAAAAGTTTATTTTTAGTTCCGACAAGTTGGCCCTGCAGGCCCAACTTAGTGCCGATTTTAGGCCCAATTTAAAACTTAACATAAATTATACCTTTAGACTCATTTTGACATATAGAATACTTTGACATAAGTTTCTGATCATTTGGAAATCATTTGATATCAACCAGAGTACTATTTGTGAGCTTGCAATGCTTTATCGTCGGACGACAGAAAGACTCCTTGGGTTATATCTGCGCTTATAGCACCTGTGGTTGGGTTAGCTAGGCTATTATAGTAACCTTGTATCGTTCCTTCATCCATTCCACATTGATATATCTTTTTGACATCTGATTTATATGGTGCCTATGACTTAGGAGTTGTCTAGTGATACATGTGCAGGGCATGGGTTGTTGTAATTACTTGATATCTCTATATTCTTGCTGTTATGTTGTGCATTCATGATACAAGAGGTTGGGCCTTAGGCTCTGATGAGAGTGCATTGGGGCTGGGCCAGTATCACCACATGAGTATTGAGCCATGACGGATAGAGACTGGTTTTAATAATAATAACAAATAAGGATAATAATCATAAAATGTAATATCCTAATAATAATATAAGTAATAACCTTTAAACTGTTTTAGACTTAATTTTTGTATCGAGCATCCAACAATACTAATTTTACTTATTTTAGCCCATGCTTTACATCCTGGCACTGGAAAATAACATTTGACTAATAAATGCTGGGACTTAAGCTTGACTCTGTTCAAAAAAGAGTACAGCCATTGGCACTTGAGTCCATTATTGTACGACAGTGAGTACAACATTTTTGATACTTATCACACTACTAGTTGTGGAGACTTGATGATACTCGTTCTTTGAGGATATTGGTGATACCGTTATATTGTGCCGTCGTACTCCCTGACTTAATGAGTACATCTTGATGATATTATATATATTAGGCACAAGATTCCAAACTTTGAGAACCTTGAGGCTTTGAGATTTAGGATATGAGGTTATGATGACGTTAGAGATTGTACATGGTGAGCGTACCTCTATGGAACTTTCCTATGGGCTTTCAGGTGAAAAAAAAAGGGAGGTATAGGATGGAGGAGAGATATATCGGGAATATTTTGGATAGCCTTCCATGGATTCTTCCTTCTAGACATTCAGGTACCAGAAGAGAAGTATACACAGAAATGGTTACTTTATGTGTTTATATTTAATTTTCTGCACTTGTCTTCTTCAATGTACCTGGCTGAGATATAAGGCCTACGGTGAACATGACATCTGTGTTTAAATTATTTATTATATGGTTGGTTTACTGCTTAGTTATAGTAGTGTTACTTCTAAGGTTTACTGCTTATATGGGTTATTGTGTGTGGTACTCCTTTATTAGTTTTCCATTACTCGATGTTACCGGTATACCGTCCATGTTCTCCTTCTGTCTTCTTTTGATTCTAGATTATTATTATTATTATTCATATATACTGTTGCATGGATTCCGGGTACATTTTCCTTTATTTCCAGAGATTCTATTATGTGATTAGCTAGCAATATATGTCTACTTGTTGATTTTTATTTGAGTAGCTAGCTTCATTGACTTACTATTTGCTTCTGTGACCCTATTTATTATCTTCCATTATTTACTGGTTTTATTATTTTTATGTACCTAGTGGGCCCTCGAAGCCTACTAGGTACGGTTTGCTTCGGTAGCTTATACTCATACTACGCTTGCACATGTGTAGATCTGAGTATAGATGCCCGATCGTGATTACAAATTGCTGTTCGTGCAGACTACTCTGATATTTAGAGATTTAAGGTGAGCTTAGCATCCGTATTTTCCTACTTCTCTTTAGTATTTCTTTCGATCTCCATGTATTTTTGGAGATACAGTTGTATTAAAATTTAGATTTCTTATTCTGTACTTAGTGGTTCGTATTACACTAATACAGGGTTTTGGGAAGTCATTTTTTATCCTTTATATTTTTGCTTTATTCATTTATACATTGTTTATCTAAACTGGTGCTTTTCGTAGTTGATATTGTAGTTCTCCTCTTCAGCTACGAACTATAGGGGTGGTTCTCCTACTGGTGGTATACTAGGTGCCATCATGATCTGAGAAATTGAATTATGACAAATTAGTACCATAGCCTAGGTTCATCGGTGTCAGTGTACAAAACGAATATCTAGCAGAGTCCTGCTAATCGGCGCGGATATGTTCGTAGCTTATCTTTGGGAGGCTATAGTGACATTTAGGAAAATTGACTCTTTCTTTTGAATCATGTATCATGCTTTCATCCTTGATGGTTTCTTGAAAATTCTTATTCATTGTCTTCACTCCTTCATAAA
>JBDJHY011028808.1:0-14284 GCA_039654485.1 Withania somnifera
TTTCTTCCATATTTCCATAATATCCTGAAAAAGCTGCTAATCACATCGGTTAGAGATATTTCAACATAATCACTACAAAACCATCATATACTATACAATTTTCCTAAAAAAAGCTAATTAATACGAGTTAAGTGGCTTTCTGACAGTTAAAACTACCTACGATCAGTACCCATCTTTGGTTCATTGATATTGGATTTTCTTGCTAGTTTTCTAAGCTAAGTCTGGGTAGAAGCATGGGAAATAGTTTAGGTGTTACAATATCTCTCCCTTGGAATCATTCATCCTTAAATAATGAACAAAAACTAAGTTGAGAAGAGTTGAAGTGATATACTATTTAACTAAGTAATAAACTGGGTGACTATTATAATGCTAATTGAGTTAGAGGTAAAATTACAGTTGAAAATATAATGAGTAAATGTATACATTTGAATAATACATGTCAGGTAAGAGCATGAAACTGAGGAAGGTAACTACAAAATGCGGACCACTACCTCATGTTGTCTTAGTTCTAGAAGGGAATAAATGAGAGTATTTAGGGATTATATATGCTTCTAGTTTTGAAGTAGCTCCCCCGATTGAATCACTGCCTCATAACACCTTGATGAAAGAAACCTCCATTTTCTAAGTATGTGAATCTGTCTATCAAGTATCTCAGCTAGTAATCCTCATATAATAGACTATGTTTCACACCAATGCTCTTAAGTGGTATAAGAAGAGATGGATCACCTAGAACTTTTTTAACAAGGAAACATGAAAAATTGGAGGCATTGCTACCAATTCCTTGGGGAAATCTAACTCATTGTCCACCTTGCCTATCCCTCTCAAAATATAATGCACCAATGTATTGGGGACCAAGCTTCCCCTTTTATCAAATCTCATCCCCTTTCATAGGGTACAACTTCAAGAATACCAAATCCAACCTTGAACTCAAGGTATCTTATCCTTATATCTACATAAGATTTCTAACGACTCTGAGTTGTCTTCAATATACGAATTAAATCTATCCCTATCAAAGTATCCTCACCAAGCTCAAACAAAACAATAGGGTATCTACAAATCCTCCCATAAAGAGTCTCATAAGGAGCCATCTAAATACTAGAATGATAACTATTATTATATGCAAACTCAATAAGATGAAAGTGATCATCCTAATTATCTTTGAATTAGATCACATAGTCTCTCAACATAACCTCCAAAATCTAAATAGTGCAATCTGCTTGCCTATAAATCTATGAATAAAAAGTTATGTTGAGGTCTATTTGGATACTTATACCCTTCTAGAAAGACTTATAGAACTTAGAGGTGAACTGAGTACCTTTGTCTAAAATAATGGATAGAGGAACTCCATGAAATTTGACCAACTCCCTAATGTATAACTTGGCATAATCCTTGGTTGAATCTATAGTTTTAAATGGCAATAAATGACTTGATCTGGTCACCCTGTTTATAATCACCCAAATGGAGTCATGTTGGAAGAGAGTACGAGGTAACCTTCTAATAAAATCCATATTAATCACTTACCACTTCTAAGTGGTAATTCTAAAATCCCAAGTTGGATATCTGTGTCTCTGATGCTTAATTTTAACCTGCTGGCAGTTGAGACACTTTGCTACAAAATAATCAATGCCTTTCTTTATACCATTCAACCAAAACACATCCATCGAGTCTCAGTATATCTTAATAGAGCATGGATGAATGTAATACCTAGATAAATGAGCCTCAGTTAGAACCTTCTCTTTCAACTCGTCAACCTTTATAACTCACAATCTACCTTGGTAGCAAAGAATACCATCTCCCTCTTAGGAGAAAATTTCTATCTTTTTCTTGTAGATAGCACCCTTAAGATGGTGCAAAACTGGATCATTGTCTTGGTTATCCTTCACCTCTATTACCAAAGATGATTCTGAACTATGAATCCACCAACCTGTGAATATGAATCCCCCAACCTGTGAATATATGAACTAATTCTCAACCATTCATGTATGCGCACATGTCTAACCATCTTTGTCTTTTCTTCCTCTAGATGTGTTACACTACTCATGGTCAATCTACTAACAACATCTACTACAACATTGTCCTTACTCGGATGGTAAAACACACTCAAATAATAATCCTTTAGGATATTAAGCCATCTCCTCTAATGAAGATTTAACTCTTTTTGACTGAACATATACTGCAAGCTGTTATAATCTGTGAGGACAACAATATGTATATCATAGAGATATTGTTCCTAATTCTTCAATGTAAAAACTACTAATGATATCTCAAGGTCATGAGTTGAATAATTCTTCTAATGAGCCTTAAGTTGTCTGAAGGAATAAGAAATCACCTTACCATTTGGTATTAACACATAACCGATCTAACTCTTGAAGTATCACAATATGCTATACATTTGTACCCTTAGGCAGGGTCAGTACTGGAGCAGAAGTAAACTGAGTCTTCAACTCCTAAAAATATTTTCCACAACTATCGGGTAACTGAAACTTAACTTTTTCTGCATCAACCTGGTCAATGTGGAAACAATAGACAAAACCCCCATATATTAACCTTTTATAGTAACATGCTAGAACTATGAAAATCCTAATATTATATGGAGAGGTGGGTATGGGACAGTTCTTCATAGTCTTTATCTTTTTAAAGTCTACCTAAATAACCTTTCTGGAAATAATATGCCCGAGGAAGGAAACTGACTTCGCACAAAATCTCACTCAAAGAATTTTGCAGATAGTTAGAAATCATGAAGAAATCCACATAAACATCAATATCATCTATAAAAAACCCATAAACATATGCAATTACTTCTTTAAACTATTCATGGGAACCAAAAGTAGTATGAGCAGTTGTTAGTCAAAATACATAAAAAAAAATGGATTGTGGCCATAACTATTTCTTATGGCTATCTTTGGAATGCCATATTCTATGAATTTCAATTGATGATAATAGGATCAAAAATCAATCTTAGTGAGCAACTGGCGCCCTGGAGCTATTAAATCAAGTCATAAATTATTGGGATAAGATAATTATTCTTGATTGTGACCTTATTCAACTGATGGTAATCGATGCATATTATGAGAGAACCATCTTTCCTACATATGAAAACAATTAGTGCACCCCATGAGGAAACATAGGGTATGATGAAGCCCTTATCTAGAATCTCTTTTAACTAGTCATTTAGATCTATGAGCCCTACTGGAGCCATTTTGTATGGTGGAAAAAAGATAGGCTGAGTATCTAGGAGGAGGTCTATCCCAAAGTGCATACCCTTTTTAGAGGGGCTCCCAGTTGATCCTCAGAGAAAAGTTTTGGGAATTCATCTACGACTGGAACTTACTGAAGAGTTTAGGCCTTGAATTTAGGATCTTTAATCTAAATTATATTGTAGATACAACCCTTAGATATCAACCTTCTATCCTTAAGGTAAGAAAAAAATAAACCTTAGGCACCATAGGACTACCCTTCTATTCTAAGACTGGTTCATTAGAAACTAAATATTTATTATTCTAGGTTTGCAATCAACTGTGACATAACATGAATGTAATCTATCCATGCCAAGGATACCATCAAAATCTACCATGTCTAATTGAATTAGATCATCTAAAGTGGCTCTGTGAAGGATTCAAACTGGAAATATTTATATACTCTCTCTGCTATAAATGAATTACCACTAGAGTAGAGATGAAGAAATTCTGAGAGTTGTTCAAGATTATATCCAAATTTAATAGGAGCATAAGGAATCACAAAAGAAAAAATAGCCCCTGGGTCTAGAAATACATAAGAATTATGAGAAAAGACATGAAACATACTAGTGACGGGACCTGGAGAACTCTAATGACTCTCTAGTGAGACCTGAGTTCATATAAATGGTTCTTGAACTGACCACCACTTGTACTAGGAGTGGCAACTTGCTGAACTAGGTGGCCTTCCAAAGCTGTGGAAGTGGTAGAATGAGGCTTTCCACTACCATTGCCTTTTTTTGGATGAGGGGAATTCCATAAATCTATGAAATGGCTGACCATATCCAAGAAAACCTTCCTTTTCATACAATTATTCACTCTGATGGTTTTTACTACACTTGTTATAGAAAAGGTTGATACTCTCTCCTACAACACTACCCTGAGTAAAGTTTGACACTTTTTCCTTCTGATCATGTTGTGGTCAGGGCGCTAGGGATGGTGCACTTAGTGATGACAGTGTTGGTGCTAAAGATGTCTGATGGAATGAAGGCCAGTTTCCCCTAACGGACCTCTATGAATATATACAAACTTCCATAATACGGATCTCTTATTATTCCTCTATGACATGGTCATGCGTCATCAACCTAGAGCTATTCATGTATCTAAGAAGTATGGGTGTTTTCGACTTTTTATTCACCAAATCAGAAGCCCCATGAATGAATTTAATCATTGTGACCCTTTGCTCTATAATCATCTTCAGAGCATACTTAGATAGTTGCATGAACTTTTGGCCATACTACTTCACTGACATAGAGCCTTGTGTAAAGTTGATGAAATTTTCCACCTTAGATTCCCTCAACTTCATAGGGAGAAAGGTTTGAGTAAGGTATAAAAAACATCTCAAGTCACTAGAACTACATATCTTCTATAATAGTCTCTCCACCGAGTGTACCATAAGTAAGCAACAACCTTTAGCATGTACAATGCTAACTCTACAGTACCAGTTGCAAACATTTACATCATATACAAAGTCTTCTTTATCTGACCATGAAGCCCTAGGTAGCCTCATGTACCTTGGAAGATGTGAACACTGGTAGGTTCATCCAAACAAATCTTAAAATTTAAAGGCAACTGAACTTCTAACTAGGGTTGAGGGGGACGCTCCCTGATGGTTGACCTAGGATTTCATAGCCTAGTACAACATCTGGATGGCATTTTTGAATTCTACATTTGTAACATCATTTGTTTGAGGCTGGTTGACAGGAGCAGATGAACGCTGGGAAGCCTAAACCTGGCATTAGAATGGTCCCATTCCTTGTTTTTCATCATGGATGCTTGATCTTAAATTTGTAAATCATGATTTAAAAAAAGATATAGAGTTGAAATTTATCTCACGAAATAAGATCATTAAATAAGGGAACTTTTTAATAATGCTCTGTATCCTGTCTATTGTATGTTTATACACTAAACACCTGAACACTCTATTGAATGTGGATTTCAGACATCCCAGTACAGTCGAATGTAGTTCTTTCGTACCAAATTTATTATGTGCTAAGTCTACATCCTGGATAAGACTGGCATGCTACTACGATTATAAACTTAATATCATGCCATGAGCTCACCCATTTGGGGGGACCAACATCCTTAGCTACTAAGTTACCCTAGCCTCCTTGGACGAACAACTTAGATAAATCATAGCTTTACTTACATCACTCAATAGAAGCAATAAAAATAATATTATAAGTGCAATGGGCTCCTCAAAATAATTAATAATTAGTCTTAATAAAAGAATAGATAAACTCAAGTATCAAAACCAATACTTTCAGTCTAAAAGACTCTATCCAAGAAAGAATAGATTACTGCACAAGATTTTACTAAATAGTCCCTAATAAATAAAATAATAAATAATAAATATAAAGTCCAAGCTCAAGATAAATAAATAAATAACTCCAGAGCTTTCCTTCAAATCAAGTGAGGACTCACAAATCTACTATACTTTTAAAAATGCAAGTAGTGTCAACCTCGAACATCCGGATGGTTGGAAATATCTGCATGGGCTTAAGCACATGTAGCAAGAGTAGAATCAACACATAAATCATGTACCGAGTACGTGATTAGGTATAAAATAGGCTATACATTATAATGATACATACTATGTAATGCATGAAAATAAATCCTAACTTTATCTCTAACTCAACTAAGAAGTTTAACAGTCTCTAATGAAAACTATTAAGTAGATCATATCTCAAATAAACTCATCTAAAATAGCTTAATTCATCAGTTTCTAACAAAAGATAGTTACTTAGTTAAAAAACAAGCTTTATCTTTCCTTATTTCAAAACCTTTATTTTTAGCTTCTCTTTGGGAGTTTCTATAACCGACATACCTCAAGGCATAAAGAGATGAAGTACACATAATACGCTGTGTGTAGCAGATCTCATAACCTGCCACGGGATGAGACACTCCTTCTAGTGGATCTAGATAGACAATCTAGGTACAACTGAGTGATACCAAAATAATACCCTATGCTTAATATAATGGATATAGGTGTTGGAAATTTCATGCCAACCATCGTTGCTAATACTCCTCCCATAAAAATTTACATCAACACTCAACACTCTTGACTTAAGGAAACACATTTAACAGAACTATAAGAAAACTACATCATCAACACTCTAGACAAACGGAACACCCTCATCAAGTTAAACGATAATTGAGTAACGCTCTTTAATAAAGTTATCAATTGATCAAAATCAATTTACTCTCAACTTATGATTAAAACTAAATTCATCATCAAAACCCTCAATTAAGCTTAATTAAAAAAATAGTTAATTTATACATGCGTCACGTTCATACTCAAATGATACAAAAAGTTAATTAATTATTACACTTCACTACTCAAATCAAGTTATAAGAATAAACCTTGAAAACAATCATCAATTCTTACCTCAAAGTTTTTTTTTCTTTTACTTTAGTTATGAAAATATGGTAACTCATGAGAACTTTCGTAATCAAATAATCATCATGAAAACTTCATACTTCTAACTCAAAATGTCAAGTAAATCATTACTTCAGGGGATCATAGTTTATTGAATTAAACAAGAACCCTAGCATGCTTTTATATCTTCAAAACCTTATTTAGAAAATAGTTTTTGGGCACAAGGATAAAAGTAGTCTTTATTGAAAGCCCATGTATCTGATTTGGTGTATTTCTATGGATAAACTTAGTGAAGAAGTTGTCGTAACAAAACCTTCTTATAAACCTAACCTTGCTCTTGAGAGAAAACTTTGAAGAGATTTTTTACTTCAATTTGATGGTAGTTTAATAAAGAGAAGAAATAGAGTTTAGGTATTTATATTAACCTATTTAGAGTCTAAAAATACATGGTATTGGGTTAAAAAGAGGTGGGAATTTATTAAATAGTCCTTGTAAAACCAGATTGAAAAATCAGTCTTCACAGGTTTACGAGAGGACCTACGAGTCTTAGGTATGCACTATAACTTGTGGTTCCATTCGTGGAATCGAAGAGTAAATTTTAAACATCTTGGACTTATTTTACGATATTATTCACAGTTTTATATTGAATCCACAACTCATGATTTTAGCTCTTAGGTACCTGAACAATTTTTTTTTTTGGAATTTCACTACAATGCATACCTTAGTAAAATCCCCATAACATCTTACTTTGAACTAGTAATGTCACGCAGTTTGTTGAATTGGAAACTAGACTCAAAGAATTTCTATGGATAGATAATGGTTCACCTAAATCTTTATATATTAATAGATATGGTTTTTAAAATTTGACCCAAGTACAAAGTAATATCAAAACTAAGCCAGTAGGAAATGCCTTGAACTCAACTTTATGTTATGAGCTGCTTGTGACCTCAAATCACCTCAAACACTCATCCCACATTATATATAGGATTTCATCAACTAGAATCAAGCTTCAAGGTGTTAAATTTAATATATGTAGAAACTATAAAAGGTTCATGAGTAAGAAAGGTACTAAAACTATTATATAATACTATAAATTGATATGTCTTAAACTGGCTATTGTTTTAAAAAGCCTTTATTACTAAAATGAATGTTGTCTTAAAAAAGAATTAAATAATGATTTGTTGGACAATCCCCCAATTAAATCTAAATACAAAACACTAAAACATGAACTAAAAAATTGCAAAAAAATTTAAAAACTGCAACTATCCTTGAAAGATAAGACTCACCACCGAGCTACAAAAAAGGATACAAATAACACCTTGAATTTATACTATAGGCTGGATAGGATAAAAAAAGCATGTCTTTGAAGTTTCACAAAAACCTAGAACTGGACCTATTTCAGGGATCGTTTTATGATCCATAAAGAGGTTTCAAGGACTTTGAAGTTGACTGTGGAACCCGTCTAGTGTTTCCCCTTCCCAAGAATGATGTCCCTCAAGTTTCATCTATTGTTTGATGGACCATGATACCGTTGAATGCTCTATTATTTCTTTCATGGTGGTGATCTAATTTTTCCAAAATTTGGCGAAGTATAGATCCATCCACGGTCTGTTAAATCAACTCAACGGACCATGCAAAGACTCCTTGAATTGATCTAGTGAGCCCATATTAGAGGGGCAAGATTTGACTACTTAGTTGATAGACTATCGACTGGGTTCATAGACCGTCAACGCGATTGTGGGAAGTTCCTAATTATTGTTTTAATCTAATTTTTCTAGGGGTGTTTCAGACAATTCCCATTCATTAATTGGTAATTCCATTTTTTTTCTTCACATTAGGGTATGTAAAAATAACAAAATTTCTATTCCTCTATTCATTAATTCATAATAAAACAAGGAGTAGATTCTTCAAGGGTTTCTCTCAAGAACTAAACCTAGGGTCTTTAGTGAGAGACATTTGTGCAACACTTTCTTTACCAATTCCTCTATAGATTCTATCTAATTCAGGTATATAGGATTATGAAAAAAGTTTTCCCTTTCAAACTTGTGCCCAACTACCCAGTATTTTGATTCATGATCATGACTTAGAGATTTAGGGTGAATTCCCATAATTGTTATTCATGCTGAAAATTGCGTATTTTATATACCTTTGATCATAAATCATCTCGATAGATGTGTTCATGATAGAATATCAATTACAATTAGTTGTGAAGCATGCTCTATTTCATGAGTTCATGTCCCTTATATGGAGTCTATAAAATTCCTTGTTCATGTTTTGAGTAAAATCACTATAATTAGAGGTCAAGGTTCATGGTATGATCGATGTAGGGTTATAATCATGGTTTATGGTCATGGTCAGCTTTGTGAATTATGCACTAAGGATTTTGTCTTTTAGAGTCTCAGTCTATTTCATGATTCAGTTTAACTAAAATAGAGTTTAAATACAAGGATGAGATAGTGACATGGTAGAGAAAATAAGTTCAGAAGTTCAGTATCCCAATTGAGGAAAATTGAGTAAAAGTTTAGCATAAGTCATGTATTGGTGTACTATTAGCACTGAGAGGATTCATGTAGTCCAACCTTTATTCCATAACCTGTGGTTGCCAGCCATAGGAAGTTCAGTTTGGCTAATGAGAGCCTTTATATTTTACTTAGCATATCTAGTAGGAGTTCAGCCAACACCCTTTTGCTTTGGCAGGGTTTAGTGAAACCTATTAGCATGGTAAATGTTGGACCCTCTAACCTTGTACATTGGGAATATTGGTTATAAAACCACCCAAAGTTTTGCTAAGTGTATGTCAGAGTTAGCTAAGTGTTAGGAGGAAGATTTAAGTAATAAAAGAAGTATTTTACTAAATAATTCTTTATCACACATTAATTCTCTATTGAGTTCATAGGTGGTAGTTCAGTTCAGTATTACATGTCTACGCATTGCATAACCATTTTCTCTATTATTTTTGATAGCCTGTTATTACTAACCCTCTGCATACTCAGTATATTCAATATACTTATCACATACTTTCTTGTACTATATGTCTTTCACACATGTAGATCTAACTAGCCATCAAAATGCTTGCGTCACTTGGATCCTCATTCTTAGAAGACTAGAAGTGAAGTAGTGAGTTCCCACTTTTTTGATAGCCTATTTGAGTTATTTATTCTAGTATATTTTAGAGCTTAGACTTTTGACATAGTATTATTATTATGGTTTTTGGTTAGCTAGGTTCATTGTCCTAGATTATCATTATTTAGCGTTTGTGATTTCAGACATAGATTGTATATTGAGTGTTCATTAGTTATTCATATATCTATTGATTTATATGAGTTTTACCATTTATTTATATTATTATTTATATGACATTGCTTCCACTGAGTATGAGTGATAGATCCAGACATGAGACAATGGTACATCTAAGGATACTGAGCTAACTTAGTGGCGAAGGATGTTGGTCCATCGTAGGGGGTGAATATGGTGTGTGACAAAACCAGATATGCCTGAATCTATATAAAACAATGTGGTGGAATAGATTATGCAATTTGTACTATAGGATATATATAGAGTAAGGAGGAATATAATCTTGTAAAAAGATATAAATAACATATGAAGCTGAAACAACACCTAAAATAGTATATCAATTTAAACATGTAAAAAATAAACTATATGGCTCAGAATTTCTAGAAAATTAAACTAAAAGGTGAAGATATAATAATTACTAAAATAGTCATGTCTGAGTAAACTAGTGAGTTATATAACTGTCACATTGATAAAGCTGAACATTGTGGGAGGTTTTCCTAACAGACATAAATCATGTGAGCAACATGGAGTCCAATGTCCGACCCAGATTGAGGAAGGATGATTTATGTCTTTCCATCAGCATAGAACCTGATATTGAGCATCATTCACTAAGCTGAGATAAAAAAGGGATAAATAAGTCCTACGTTAGCTGGTACTTGTGGGAATAGAGTTATCTTGAACCTAAGTCTTCTCGATACTAGATACTACTCTAAAAAACTTAGTAATATTTGCTCATAATATACAAAAAAATTAGTCATGATCATTGATAGAATATCTGATGCCCTACTAATCCTGAATACTAGTCATGAACTAGTAAATTACCATTTTAACTGAAATTCTATCGTCATACTAGTCATGCTTAATTATCTGGGTTCTGTGATATCATGCTGAATTATGCTAAAATAGATTAAAATTTTTAGTATCGTGTAAATACTATGATAATTGAATAGTGTCATGTAAATTATGCATGGTTTTTTATCATAATCTAAAAATTGTATATAAAGACATGAGAAAATATCCTTAAACATCTTAACTTGAATAATAAGAATAAAGTGTCATAAAGAACTAAAATTCAACCAATACATGATAACTGGGACAGAACTTAGATTTTTAAATAATCAAAATCATGCTAAATTCTGGTGTTTTGGATGTAAGGTTGGAAGGATACCCTAATTAGAGTCCTACATACCTACTTATGAAGATTCTGAATCGAACACTTGGTTGGATACTTGTGTTCATGAAATGTAACACCTCATTATTGAATCAGGCTTAGAAATGTCATAATTAACTCAAAAAACTAGCTGACGTAGTCCTAGGTGACCACTATTGGGGTCACAACTCATGAAAGTCATTCCACGAGTCATAATTTCACATGTAATACACTCTGGCAGGAAGTGAAAAATCCACCTAGGTCCCTATGAGTCAAGGTATGACTCATGAAATGAAAACCATGATTAACAATGTGACTCTTGGCACTGAAGTCCAACATCTTTAAAATTTCAAGTTTTATACCATGAGTCATTCCACGATTTATGGTATTGAAACCATGATTCGTACTATGACTCGTGGGATATAAGTCCAGGGAATCATAAAATTTAGTTCTCATACCATGATACCCCACGAGTCGTGAAGTGGAAACCATAACTTGTGGTACCTTGTGTTAATACAAAAATCCCACTCCAGGATAATGACTTAACTTACGAGTTGTGGTATGCAACCTACAAGTCATACATTGACTCGTGGTGATCTGCGACCAATTTTCATATATATTATTTCAGGGGAAGACCAGTAATTTTCTAAGGGGTTTAATCCATTACCATGTCATTTGAATTCCTCTAACAAGTAGTATAAATACCCTAAATCTTCATTCAGACTCTTCTTTTAGACTTAGGAAAAACTATATCGAACAAGGTTCTTGTCAAGCAGTTTTTCAGGCTCAAAGCTAGATTTTATTCATTTTGGACTTCTCTCTTAGGTTTTCCCCAACAAAATAACTCTACTTCTAGGTATGTGGATATTCAGTGAAGGTTCCTTTCACCTTCATGCCTAAATCCTTGTTTTCTATTATATACTCAAATATTGAAATTCTATGGTTCAACTCCAACTTATGATTTCTTCATTGATATTACTTCCATGAGTTAAATTATGATTATTATGTATGATTTTATGACTTTTACCCTGATTATGGTTCATTCTTTTAAATTTTCTTTGAAGTTCTAAGATTTAACTGTCTTAGAATAGTTTATGAATGTTTCATAATTTTAGCATATTGAAACTCGTGATGCCTTATTTATGACCATCATGAATTTAGTTTATGAACATTTTTCGAATTATGAAATATAATGATTTAGCATGATAAATAAATGATATGAAATATGGAGATCTGGATCAACCACTTGTAAAGAACCTCGAAATTATTTTCATATTTTTGTGGCTTTGTTGTATTTAAAGCATTTCTATACCGCCCAACTCATTTGTGACTTTCTAGAATAGATAAACTGGGTCCCTGGTGGTTGTCTTGGAATAATTTCCTTGCAATTTTGGGACTTACTCAGTTCATATGATCTCGAATCACCTTTTTGTTGATTTAGTTGAGTCTGAAATATCATTTACATAAGGATTTCATATATGGAGTGTTATAGTTGGACTTTATTTCCATTATGAACTTTAATTTCTTAAAGTTAGGGTTGGCTAGGGGCTAGAGCATCGCGATTGCGGTGCGGTGGGCCATGATCACGAAGGGCTGAGGTGGTTAGGATCGCGATTGATAAGTCCATTTTGTGATTGTGATAAAGTCTTGGAAGGACTATATATATCTTCTCTAGTTAGTTTCTTGGATGAAAAATGGATAGTTTCTTCTGTTTCTTGAGCCAAATTAAAGATTTTAAGCATATTAAGCTAAATTCTACTAAAAAAACGTGTTATGGTGGTTCTATGATTATTTTGTACCGGGTAATTCTTTGTAGCATTATTTTATAAACTTTCCAGGCTTGTATCTTTCAATTCTACCGCTAAATTTAGCTCTGTTTTGTATCGTATGATTTACGAGAGGTACTCTATGCGTTGGTAAAAATCTTTTATTTTTACGAGCTATTAGGGTTTACAGACCCAAGTTTAGCTGGGATTTTAACTCCGCTATTTATATAGCAATATAGGTCTTATTTCACTCGTATTTACACATGGATTACATTTTTAGTAGCCTTGCATACTTCTGAGCTTTTTATATGATTTTGGAAATTTGCGGCATATTTTTAGAGGATATCGTGGGAATCTGGGAGGTTACATTCTACTTTCTTCAGATTGGGCAATGGTAAAGTATATGTACGCTAAAATCGAAGTTGTGGGACGGGATGACTATTTAGGCCTCGTTATGTTTATTTTCTGGCCTAAGGCCTACATAGATGGCTTGTAGCTTAACTACTTATCCATGGGTTGTACTAGCCTGCCTGTGTGTCCACGCCGATTATAGACCGTAGTGAGGTCGGGGTGGAGTAACACCTTTGATGCGTATGACTATACATGGACTCTAGACCATAGTGATGTTGGGGAAGGGATTAAACTAGTGATTAGAGATTAGAACCTATTCCTCGATGTAGGCCGATAACTTTAGGGCCAATCTATGTAGGCTAATTATTCTGTGTTTTCTTGATACATTGTATATGTGATTGGGGCATGGGAGCTCCCTGGGCCATATTTAGTGGGACACAACTATGCCGAATACTCCATTGTCTTATGTCATGACCTCTTACTTAGACGGTTATAGCTATCTTGATAGTAGTTCCCTAATGGAGTGGCATCATACCTAGATGAAAGTGGCTATGTTGGGTGGATAAAATCCCTGAGTTGTGATATTCTTGCCCTGATTCGGTACGATTCTGGTGATATAGGGATCATGGATAAGCTATGATGACTCTATAGTTCTTCTTGTACACGTACATACTTGGGAAATTTACTATTTGTGGCAGCTTTAGTGCAGTAATTTAGGGCTCAGGATTATGGCGGAGTTAGGAAAGGTAAGCCCTAAGTTATAGTTATGGGTATATTATTTGTTTGTCACCAGCCAGCCTTGGTATGGTTTGACCTTGGTTATACATATTCTTAAGTGTCTTTTTTCTTTGGCCCCCATTTAAGTGTTGTATGTGATCCTTTACTTGTTGTTGGACCAAGGTTGGTTCACTAGAATCATCCCTTTATGTTTTGATTAATGACCAAACCATTAAGTCAAAGATTCGATGTTAATGGAACTCCTACAAATCAAAGAATATGTTCGTGGATATGATCATGCGTCAAAGAAACAATCCGGAGCTTAACCGACTCACTTTGAGGCATTCCGAGTACCCAAAGTGCAGAAATTACAAAGAAACAGTAGAAGACTAGT
>JBDJHY011029133.1:0-14283 GCA_039654485.1 Withania somnifera
TACGCAGCACCATGGGCATTGACGTAGCGACCTAGGTCGGAGATTCTGTGGAGGGAACCAATCCCGCGGACACTCTTTCACAAATGCCAAGTAATGGCATAATCATCAGACATGAATACCAAATTCCATCCCGAGAGCATAAATATGCATAGCAGGAGAAACGGATCAAGTCCAGTTTTCCCTAGTCAACCCATAACCTTGCTCTATCAGTATCACGCCACATCAAGAAAAAGTAATAATCACAGTATCACTAAAATAACAACACATACACATCAAGAGCAGATAAGTAGCCTACCTAGGAGCGGTCTCTAGGCCACCAAATAACAATTTCGGGGGATATCTAGTAAGCGCTAATCACTAGTATAATCCCCCTCTGCAACCTCACTACAGTCCAGAGCCGACATATAAATAATACGCATCAAAGGTGTTACTCCTCCCCACCATACTACAGTTCAGATTCGGCGTGAAACACGCAGGTGGGCTCATATAGTCCCAAGGTTGAGTACTGAGCGATAAGTCCAGCAGAACGACTATAGGCTAAAGTGTAATAATAACGGGGCTCCAGACTAGTATCCCAGCCTCGAGCTAGCAATTTACCAATGTAAATGCTATATCAACACTCAGTCAATAATACAATAAACCTAGCCTACCTAGCTACCGAAGAATAATTTTGAAAGCGCGCCCAACGAGTTAAATTTTTTGCATAAATTCCAAATATGAGTGAGACTGTCAAAAACATGGTCAGCGAGTCAAAATGAGTAAAACAAGATCCATATTACTATATAAATAGCAGAGCCAAAGTGTTGATTAAAAATCGGGTTCAAAACCCTAATATTTCAAAATCAGGAAACAATTATATTAAACTAAAGAGCACAATATGGGGATTGTGGGCATAAATTTGGGCTAAATTCCACAACTAGAATTAAAGATATGAGCCCCTAAGCATTTGTTAACTATAGAAAAGCATTGAAACTATAATAAAAAAATGAGAAATTACCGGCTAGAAATGCATGAGGAACCAAGATATCGATCTTTCACGGAGCAAATACCAAAACTACCCTTAATACAGGGTTACAAGTCGCCAACGATCAAGGAATTTGGAGAACAATTGTTCTCTACGTTGGTTTTTCTCTTCCTTTATTATTTTTTTGTAGGAACAAACTTATACTAAATGCTTCTTTAGCATTCTGATACATATACATATATATAAAGTAAATGGGAGGAGGTGTGGTGGTATGACATAAGGATTAAGGGGGAATCTTTATTCCCGTGGTTTTTAAATAGTCGAGTACCGTATAAATTAATATAAAATATTTATGATAATTTAACTATACCAAAATTAATAGAAAATTATTTCTAATAAACCTACTCCTTAAAATAATAAAACATCAACATAATTTGGTATGCTAACACAATAAAATTTTAATTAAATTAAAATAATTTAATTTGATACTATAAAAAAAATTAGGAGAGCTGTTACAACATCCATCACTAAGAATATTTCGTCCTAGAAAGACAAAAAGAAGGATATACCTCAAGACTCAAACAAGTATGGATATTGGTCTCGCATGTCCCTCTTTGTCTCCCAAGTGGACTCTCCAATTGGACGATGAGCCCAACGAACTCTTATAACTAGATTATCTCTGGATCTGAGCCATCTCACATCTCTATTAATAATACGCTCAGGCTGCTCTACATAAGTTAATCGGTCATCTATTCGTACTGACTCTGAATGAAGCACATAAGAGGGATCTGGTACATAATGATGGAGCATCGGAACATGAAACACTAGATGTACTACTAACAACTCAGGGGGTAAATCTAATTTGTAAGCAACCTCACCGATCCGCTTTGTGATCTCATAAGGCCTAACAAATCAGGGGCTAAGCTTGCCCCTCCGGCCGAACCTCATAACGCCCTTCATGGGCGAAACTCTCAAGAAGACCATATCCCCAACACCAAACTCTAGAGGTTAACGCCTGAGATCTACACATCTCTTCTATAGACTCTAGGATGACCGTAACCTATCCTGCATAACCCGTACTCTTTTTGTAGCATTATAAATCAATTCAGTAGACTGAGGTAAGATCTCAACACTGGATTACCAACCAATCATCAAACGACATCATCTACCATAAAAATCCTCAAATGGTGCCATCTGAATTCTGGAGTGGTAGCTATTGTTATATGAAAAATAAACCAAGGGAAGATGTTGGTCCCAACTAGCATTAAAACCAAACACACAAGTACGAAGCATATACTATAGTACCTGAATAGTTCGCTCTGACTGTCCTTCTGTTTGAGGATGGAAGGTAGTACTCAAAGCTACCTCAGTACCTATCTCCTACTGTACAGTCCTCTAGAAGCTAGATGTTAACTGAGTACCTAGATCAGAAATAATACTTAAATGAACTCCATAAAGACGAAGAACCTCTCTAACATACAATACCACATGAAGCTTTGCATCCCAAGATGAAGTAGTTGGTAGAAGTGGGTAGACTTAGTCAACCAATCAATGATAACTCAAATACAATTGTGGCCTCTGGAAGTATTAGGAAGACCAAATATGAAATACATAGTGATCATATCGCATTTCCACTTGGGAATAGGAAGTCTCTGAAGCTCATCACCTAGCTTACTGTGCTTGAACTTTTCCTGATGGCAATTCAAACACTGAGAAATAAACCTCGTGATATTGGATCTCAAACTGTGCCATCAATAGTGCTGTCTTAGATCTCTGTACATCTTCTCCATGTCCAGATGTATAGAATACCTGGTATAATTAGCCTCACGAAGAATAGTCTGGATTATATCTCTAACTATGGGAACAAAAATACAACTACTTATCCACAACACACCATAAGAATCTACGGAAGCACCGCTGAACTCACTCAACAATGCTAACTGTCGGATACGAATCAAGGTATGGTCCTCATACTGACGTTGTCTAATCTGGTCAAGAAAAGTGGGTCTGGACTCAACACGTGAAAGTACTCCACCTGGTATAAAAGTAAATTGGGGTTTTAGTTGTAAATTTATCATTTAAAAGGAACAAGTTCAAAGTTTCTTTAAGTTGTAAATCAAGGTGATGAAGATACTAGGAATGTATTCCCCGCTGCAAAAATCTACTGGTTAATTTGACCTAAATGCTGCCAGGCCTAGAGACTTTACACTAATCTCCACCAGGTCTTATACTGTGTTCCTTACTAACCCCTAATTATTCATCTCAATTTAAGTTTCATTGCTAGGTCTCAAGTTAATTAGATGGAATCTCTAAATATCTATTATGGGTTCTTTTTCAAATATCTACCCCTGCCAATGCAAGTAAAAAGTAAGAGAAAATTCATAACGTTGGCTACAAGAAGAAAATATTAAAAATGGAGAACCCTACAATGCATACATCACACCGTTCAAGAAATATTTATTGTACCTGAACCTACTTTGTTAATTCTTCATGGTTTGCACAACCCTAGTTGTGTTAGTTTATCTACTCATGATCAAGTTATTGCCATAAATAATTGTTGAATAATTTATAGTAATAACAATTACGCTAATGTAATATCAAATCTCAATGATAAAGATGGAATATGAACTTTTGATTCCCAAAATAAAGAAGGAAAAGAAGAAGTCTAGTAATATATGCTAAAAAATATTAGAGATTACATACAATATGTTAATAAGAGTGTAACAAAAAATAAAATAAAACCTACATTTAGTATTTATAGACATAGGAATCTAATTACGGATCAAAAAGGAGAACTCTAGTCGGCTCGTGGGTCCTTTGTATGATTATTGCTAGCGTCTGTGTCCCTACACTTTATCTCTAAATATTTATGCTTTCAAGCTTCTTTGCAATGACCATTGAGATGGACCATGCAGGTCTACCATGGGCCATCCACTCACTCCATGCCCTGGGAATCTCCTTTTTTCAAATCTTATCCGTTCCCTCAGAAGTTTTGTACAAGCATATGTACAACCCCTATTGATGAGGTACAAACCATATGTGTCTCCGTACAAAATTCCTTAGAAATATTTTTTCACTTTTTGTTTCTAAAAGCTTTAAGATTTAGTTACGTAGCCTGTACAGCTTGTACATTGGGTGCAAGACCCGTACAGGGACACATACCTCTTAATGTAGCATTTTCAACCAAGACCCAAAATTATACTTTCTAACAGATAAGGGTACAGTTTGTACCACTGAGGCATGACCAATACCAACAACCGTATAGTCACACTTTTTACATTTTTCAAGATTCTTTGCCATTTCTTTGATTTCTAAATTCCCAACAAATACTCAACAAACACATAAAATTCACAACATATCACTTGAAATACTAAAAATAACCTTTATTTTAGGCATAGATGATACAATAAATTCTCAGTGTATCAACCTACCCAATCTTTTGAATTGAATAATTGTTCTATAGGTGGTGGTTAGGATAGTCATTGGCCTGATTGTGCAAAAATATTATTACCCTCCCTTGGACCCCTATTATGATTCGTCTATTGTTTATGATGTTGGCAAGACTAATGGAGTTAGTGAGGCAAAACATGAGGCTTATCTTATGGACATACCAAAGCAAATAATAAAGTAACCAGTAAAACAAATAAAGGCCAAGCAACCAATGAGGGAAGCCACTGTAATGACCTTAAAAGTCATTTTTAAAATTTCTAATAAAATTATTATGTTACCCTTCTCGATTGTTTTCCTGGGTCATATTTGATCAGTTTAGATTATTAACTTTGAAACTAGACAGATTAATTGTAAGTTTTGAGAAATTTTTAATTTTAGAAGCCTTTAAGTTGAAACAGTAGACATTAATCAACATTTAGAATTTTGAGTCTAAAAATAGAATTCTATAGTAGTTCCAATAGCTCAAGAATATGGAATTTGGTCGAAACGAACCTTCATTTTAAGTTTTAGACTTTTCATAATGATTTTTAAAAGATGGTTTTAATGAGGGGTATATTTTTATTTTAGCACTATTTTTGTCAAAATAAAATTTATTCAACCAAGTAAATGATTATACACATCTAGATCATATTGGACTATAGAGCTAGTCTCAAGTTTCCTACCAAGGCTCTTAGTCTGTTGTTATTCACCTTCTTTGTTAACCATTTCAAATCATCTAACCATGGAAGTATATGCCTTTAAAATCTAAAATTATCAATAAAGAAAACATGCACTAGTTTCATCATTTCACAACTAGAATGGTAAATGAAGTCAGGATTATGTCTTAGTTTCTTGAGGGTCCTGTTTAAATACTCCATAATCAGCATAAATAGGTAAGGGGGCATATGATCCCCTTGACTGAGCCCTCTTTTTGCTTTTAAGTTGTAATTCAATGTCCCCTTAATAAAAAGAGAGTATCTTATAGTAGATACACATTTCATAATCACGCCACCATCTTCAAAGAAACCATACCCTATCAGAAATATTTTCAAGACAACCAAATCCACAGAGCCATAGCCTTTCCTAATTTAATCTTCTTGAAACATCTAGGTGATACATATTTTTTTCCATAACCCTTAACCATCTCATGTGTCATAATAACATTTCCAAAATGCTTCTATCCTCTATGAAAGCAGATTGTGAGGGTCCTACTAAGGAATCCACCACCTTTTTATATTACTAGTTAAGATTTTAGAAATGACTTATGCACAGTATTATAGTAGGCTATAGACCTAAATCTTTAACATAGTTTTGATTTTTGATCTTAGGGACTAGAGTCACAATAGTATAACAAAATACTTTTCAAGTGTTTACCATTTCTGAAAAATCAAGTAATACATCTATTACTTCATGACCTACTACTACCAATTCTCTTTGAAACACTCTGTAGGAAACCCATTTATCTAGTCATGTCCTTTAAAGCTGACTGTTGAAAAAAAGTTGTTAATAGCCTGAAAGGCCTTCTACCAAGAAGGAATGAACTAATAACGTTGATAGATATTGGAGAATGGTTTGAGAATTCAGGCTTACCAAAGAGAGCCTCCAAATCATTATACTTCATAAACCAATGGTGGTTTCCTAGTAACCAATATATCATACTATAAACTCTTCTTCAATATTCCCTCTTATTGCTCCAAGAGAAATAACTTCCCTTCTTTTTTATTTATCCCAAGCTAGTGTCTTCAACATAATCTATAAAGTCTAGAATTTTAGTTAACTACATAGGTGCCCCATTAATTCTGTCATGACCTGATATTCTTGTGTGAAAGTACCCAAGCACAACCTAAGGATCCCCCATGTTAAACTTTATCAATCTCAAGTAATCCCAAATTTATTTTCTTCTGCCAACTGTGTTTAACCCATAGACAAATGTATTTATCACTTTATATTGAACAATAAATATTGTTTAAGGTTTTTATTTCCCCATTTTTAAAACCCTAATCTTGTAAATATATTTTGGAGAAAGACTCTTTGGACCTTGCAACTAAGTTTTCATTAATTTCAAAGAGATATTTTGAGAAATCTCTTGGGTAATGTTTTCAATAATTGATTCTTCATTATCCATTGATTATTTCATGATTTTAACATCAAAATCCTTGATTTTGAAGTGTATATTTAAGGGTATGTGGAAAAACCCTAGATTTAATATTTTTAAAATTTTGAAGGTGAATTCCTACTCCGTTTTTAAAGTAATTAATATTTGAGTTCCAATTTATGGGGAAGATAATTTTTGAAGAAAATTTCATATTTATCCTGATGCTTTAGTTTTGGGTTTTTGTGGGAGATTTTGGATATGATTTAAAGTATTTCATTATGGGTATTATTCTTCATATTTTTATGTTAAAAATAAAAAAAATCTTTAGATTTCACGGATTTAGAGGATCAACATAAAGAAAAGCCATCCACTTGAGTTGATTGCTATATTTTAAGGCAAGCAGGGGGTTTTTACTCTCTTACAAAGAGTTTTTTGTTATTAAATACTAGTTTATTATAATTTGGAGTAATGGAGAATATTTGGGGGTATCATTGTGGGTAAAGTAACAAGTATTTATCCGAACACTAGAGTCAAGCATGCGGGATTGAAATACCAGAATAAGAGTATTACGGCTTGATTTATTTATCCTCAATTGAGTTGAGTTATTGCATAATAATATGAAACCCAGATGAGATTGTATGCACTTGATTAGTATCGATTGATTATATTATCGATATATGGGTTTTATTTCCTTGAGTTGATTATATTTGATAGATTTCCCATGTGGCTGGTTTGTTGACTTATTTATTTTTGTTGTGCCATATTTTTATTTAATTATGATTGTAATTGTTGTTGGATTTTGGACTTTGATATTATTATGTAAATATTGATAATATGGAAGCAAGGATTGAGGTTTATACTATCTTTTCTGTAATATAAGAGTATTGGGGATTTAAAAGCAAGGGTCTGTTTGTGCCGATGTTACTAAAATGGTATGATTGGATTAGATTACCACATTCTGAAAAGATTTAATTAGATTATATTGCCACGTTATGACATGGTATGATTAGATCGGGTGCCAGGTTCCATCATTGGTATTTGATAGATGTTGTATTTCCTTCTATATTATGATAAATGAATAAGAAAGATCATGTTCAATAAAGATTGAGAAGGGGAAAGTAACACGATTATATTGAGATAATCAAGTTTTACCTAAGTCCATTCTTTAGAACCCATCTTACAAGTCTACTTCTCAGTAGAGTGGGATGTAACCTACATATCATGGATAGACTTGTGTGTTGGGAATTGATAGGGGTGTAAAAGACTTTCGAGTTAGTGGTATAATGAGTGGAATATTCCCTTTAAGTCGTGGCTTTACTTAAAATGGGAGACCTACACCTGAATAGAGTAGTGATAAATATTTCATGATAATTGATTGATTCTTGAGATGATCCATTTACATTGGATTACCCATTTAGAATCCTTCCCATAAGTCCATTTCTTGTCAGCATCAAATGTACCCTCCCTATCATAGGTGGACTTGTCTGTTGGGGAATAAGTGTAGCACTAAAGGATAGAATGTACAAGTTTACCTTGATATATATATGTGTGTGTGTGTGTGTGTGTGCATAAGAGATTATTACGTAATGGTTATGAGTTATGATGTTGCTATTAGTCTAGTCAGAATCTATCCTACAGGTCCATTTCTTAGCAGCGTTAGATGTACCTTTCCTATCTCGGGTGGACTTGGGTGTTAGAAACTAACATGGATGTAGACTTGTGTAGAGTTCCTTTTTTACCTTAGACTATTCCTTTTATAATCCTATCCATGATCCTAGTTGTTTGTTTAATTGGTATACCCTTCCTACCGCTGGCGCACTTGTGCATTGGAGACTAAAATGAGTAATAATGGAATCCATTGAGAGTTTATTGTACGACTAGTGCGATATTCCAATGTGTTGTAGGTTGACTCGACTAGAGAGGCATATACTTCGGAAATTTTTTTGCACCGCTGAGTACGAATGGATTTTCATGCAGTTGTATATTTTGTTTTTGTTCATTGGTTTTTGGATGCATTCCGAACCTCATTTTCTAGTTTTGAAATTTCTTGGTTTTATGTGATAGACCCTTAATCGCGATTGCGTCCTTCCTTTCACGATCACATGGGTCCTTTTGTCTTTGAATTGGGATCTTGAAATTTTTGTCATCTGATCAAGTTGAGTTACTCCCTAGCATATCGATATCACGAGCATTTTCTTATGCAATCGCATAGAGACACGTTCAACAACTTTAAATAGCTAAAATGTTAAAAATTCAACATGTGTCTCCATTTCCTATTTTTAAAAATATTTAATCCCCCATTAAGTTACTTTGGAACTTCTTATAAGCTTATGGGTGACTTTGGAAATGTAATTTCTTTGACCGACAATTATTGGTAAGTTTCCACTTTAATTTTCCAAAGTTTTACAAAAGGATCCCGAATTTCATTAAGTGTATTTTTTTTACTTTATTTGATTGTTGAAAGACCTTTCCTTGCTTGTTTTGTAATCAAACTTCAGGTATGATTTCCTTGCATCATGCAGAACATTTTGATAATGTTTCTTTGAGCTTTCAGGTTCATGGGCCCATAGGCTTGTTTGGGCCTGTATTTGGACCACAGATATTTCCATAGCTTTATGGGTATCATTTACAATTATTAATGTCTAAATTATTTTTCATAGTTGCATGATCGTGAGAGTTTGTTTTCTTAATTATTGGTGATTTGAAGCAGTCTGTGCATTTTTTGCATTATATTTGTGAGCTTGTCTATGGAGGACAGGTAGGCTATGCTTACGATATTAGAGTAGGCTTTTATGGAGAATAATTGTAACAAATATAATTCCTTTGGGTTGGGATTTCTATGTTTGTACCCATGACCTTATACTCCTTTTTTGTTCGTCCTTAGCTATTATTGATGTTGCATTTATGATGATAGTTACCCTCAGAACCTTAGTTGTCTTAATAGACTCTGGAACATAGACGATGGGTTATTAGGAATGTCCATGAGTCTAGGGCATCAACTTGGATGATTACTCTTATTGTGGATATTCATCTTGTGTAGGGCCATAAGACTTGCCTAAAATTTTATTTTTTGTTGATCATACCATCATGAGATCTGCTTTTGTTGCATTGGTTTCAAATGTTCTTTAGCGAAGATCTTGATAAACCTTGCATGATATTTTAGGCCCATTTTTGGAATTATGAGATTAAATTTTTTATACTAGGAGATGTTTTCCAAGATTTTGATGATTAATGAACTAATATTGACTTAACCACTATTTTTGAGATATTACTAGACTCAATGAATCTTATGCACTAGAGATTGATTATTCATACTGATTTGACCTCGATGAAGCCAGAGCGACCTCTATTGATGATTTATGTTAGCTCTAGATGTTGGGGAAGTCCATTGAGCGTATTGACTTAGATTTGGAGAAGCCTATTGAGCAAATTAACCTTGAATTTGGGGAATCCTATTGAGATATTAACATAGCTGTTGGGGAAGCCCATTGAGAATATTTATCTAGATTTTTGGAAACCTAAATGTAGATTCATACTTGGGAAAGCTCATTAATTATATGAGTTTAGATTTTACAAATTACGGGCACACATTCATGTGGTAATATCATTTGTATTCATGAGTGTGTTACGTTCTGCACTTGTTTTCTTATTTGTACCTTTTGGATGTATGGGCGAATAGTAGGTGAGCTTACCTATATATATCTCTCGTTAGTGGTGTCGTGAACACTCTATTTTTCTTACTATTTTCTTCTTTATGATTATGAGATAGAGTTAAACCTATTTCTCTTCTAACTATAATTCCCTTGGTGATATAGTTATTGTTGTTGGGTATCCTTCCCTTTCCCTTTACTTGAGGTTACCATGCCACCATATCTATTAATTAGTTGTGTTTTTAATAGTTAAGCATGTATTCAGGTATATGATCTCCTTATTATTCCTAAAACTCTTTTTTTTTTGGTGTATATATACTTAGGATGTATATATGCCGGTCTTATCTTGTTAGATAACCTTTATGCATGCTCTATTTGTTGATCTATGTCCTATTGGGTACCTATTGTCTGGTACTCATACTATACTTTTGCATTTTTTTGGTACAGATCCTAGTACGAATGTTCAACATGATTCTTGATTGAGCCCTGAATTCATTATTGAAGTAGAGGACCGCTCTTGGCATTTGAAACTGCTCTTTAACCTTTCCTATTATATATTATATGTTATTGTACCGAGATAGCTATTGTATTTCTATTTCAGTTATTGTACTCTTATTTAGTGGCTTCTAAACTTAGATGTCAGGTTTTGGGGTTATTGTTGGTTGATTATAGACTTCTGCTTATCCCTATACTTTATTTTTACCATATATTTTTCTTTAGCCAATATTCTTACTTGGATTGGTTGTTTGATGTTTATCCTATAGTGGGATATAGGTTCCCTCATTACCTAGAAACAGGGTCATGACAAATTAATATTAGAGCTCTAGGATCATTGATATCCTCGGTACATGAGCTAATATCTAGTAGAATTTAACAGGTTGGATGTGGAGATGTTCGTATCTTTCTTTGAGAGGCTACAAGGACATCATTAGGAAATTCTTCTATTTTAACTTCTATCTCAAGTGTGAGTTGTAGTGTTTTTTTGAAATCTCTATTACTCTTATTTATTCTTACGAAGATACAACTAGATGATCATCAATACATCTATGTCCAATATGCCCCAGTCATGTGGTAGGGTTCAGTTAGTTGTGCATTGATGGGGACTATTTCTTGCATTCAGCTAGTCTCTTAGTATCTCATGGTTGTTTGGCATACCTTGCCTATGTTAGAGATATTAGTGTTAGAATTTGTGACTCCTAATTTAGTACTTGTTGTTAGTGAGTATCTTGATGTGTTTCCCTATCCTACCAGTTGATCGAGACATTGATTTTTTTTTTCATTGAGTTAGAGATAGGCACCAGACCCATTTCTATCCTCCCTATCATTTGGCACCTTTCGAGCTAAAAGAGCTTAAGTCTCGGGTTCAAGATTTGTTAGATAAGGGTTTTATTCTTCCTACCATTTCACCCTTAGGTTCTCCTATTCTTTTTGTAAAGAATAAAAATGGCTCTATGAAGTGTATTGATTATAGGCATCTAAATGGGTTTACCTTGAAGAATCAGTACCCTATTCCACGCATTAATGAATTATTTGACTAACTTCAGCGTTCAACCATATTTTCTAAGATTGCTTTGAGGTTGGGTTACCATCAGTTGCTAGTTCAGACTGATGATATCCAAAAGACATTGTTTAGGACTCAATGTTGCTATTATGAGTTCTATGTGTGCTTTTTGAGGTGACTAGTGCACCCACAACCATTACTGATTTGATGAACCATGTTTTTAGACCCAATCTTTATTTTTATTTATGTTCATTTATGATATATTAGTGTATTATTGGAGTTGGGAGGATCATGAGATCCATTTGAGGATTGTTCTTCAGACTTTGAGATATCAACTTTTTCCATATTCTCAAAGTGTAGGTTTGGGATTTAGTCAGTTGCATTCCTTGGACATGTGGTGTCCAATGGGGGTGTTAGTGTTGAGTAAACTAAGATTGTAGTTCTTTGTGATTTGACTAGATTGACTACTCTTACCGAGGTGCGTAGCTTTATTAGATTTGGTGGATGTTATCGTCATTTGGTTGAGGGTTTCTCTTCTATAGTATGTCATTTACTAGATTGACTATAAAGGATTTTCCTTTCCAGTTGTTGATGAGTGTGAGACATTCTTTCAGAGGCTTAAGATTATATTGACATTAGGTCCTGTGTTGACATTATCGATTGCGGGTTAGAGTTTTGTGGTGTATTACAATGCTAATGTATTGGTTTGGATTGTGTTTTGATGCAGTTGGGTCATATGATTTCTTATACTTCTAGGCAGCTTAAGTTTCATGTGCGTAACTACCCCACCCATGCTCAATATTTTGCACCACTACCTCTATAGAATCCATTATGAGCTTTTCACCGATCATTATAGGATTAAGTACATTATGAGTGAAAGGGAGCTTAATAATCACCAGTGTAGATGGATCAACTTGGTGAAGGATTATTATATTTCTATCTTGTATCATTATAGCAAGGATAATGTGGTAGCGGATACCTTAAGTTGGCAGGTGATGAGTATGGTTAATTTGGTAGCCTTGTCAGTTTCTAAGAGGCTATTATATTTAGATGTTTTGTCTTTGGATAGCCATTTGGTCAGACTTGAGATTTTAGATTAAGGATGCATTCTTGCAAGTTTATATGATTGATTAGATCTAGCAAAGTTAGTTTGAGGATCCAGCTTCTATTGATACTAATGACTGGTTGTTGCGTGGTGAGCCTCATAGGACTACATTGGGTTCAGATGGTGTTTTGAGATTTTGGGGCCAGATTTGTATACCTAGAAATGATCTTATGATTTAGATGATTCTTTGTGATCCCATAGTTCCTGTTATCCATTCATCCTGGTTCAACTAAGATTTATTGAAATTAGAGGTAGATTTATTTATAGACCGGTATGAAGAGAGATAATGCAGAGTTTATTTGTAGGTTCTTGAACTGTCAACAAGTTAAATTTGAGCACAAGGTTGTAGAGGTTTCCTATTCCTGTGGGAAGAGTTTATTATGTATTTCATTTTAGGCTTGACTCATTGTAATGAACCTCATGGTCATTTATGATAAATACACGACTTTTTGTATTCTAGAGCATTTTAGTAGTTTCCCCAAGTAATTTATGACTTTCTAGGACCGACAGTTTGGATCCCTGGCGACTCAGTGGAGAAATATCTCGAATTCCCTATTTTAGAGACTAAAACTAAGTACTCATTGACCAAAGTAAACTTCCCTTCAAAACGAGCTCGAAATTGAATTCTGATATTTGTTTAGCTTCGAAATACCAAACAAAGTCAATATTAACCTTAATTTTGTATTCTTGAGGTTTCTTTTGCATGTTATGCAAAATTGTGGAATTTAGTTAATTTTGAAGCCTAAAGTGGAGCTTGAGTAGTAATTTAATGTTTGGAGTGTCGAATTGGAATTTTAACACTTCCAGCAGCTCCAGAATAATGGATTTAGGCTAGGTGAGGTGTTGGTATAATTTTTTAGACTGGTCGTTGCAATTTTGAGGTGCTGGTGGAGAAATGCACTTTTGGTCCTCTTGGTTTGAGCGGTCATTTTGAGTAAAAGACCTCGAAATTCAATTTCGACAATTCTGTTGAGTTTGGAATATTGTTTGCATATTTGAATTTTCAATATTAGATGTTATTTGATCCCCGAACCCCCTATTGGGAATTTGTAATATTGCAGAAGGAAATCTGCAACTGGTACAGTGACCCTTCAGCGCAATCGGAGCCTCAATGGCCAGATCGCGATGCATATTTTCTTCCCCCTTGTGTGATTGCATCAAGAAGCACGTGATTTCTATGCTCTGTGCAAATCCTTCTTCGTGATAGCCGAGAAATCCATGTGATCATGATAGGTAATAAAATTTCATGCAACGCGATTGGAAGCATTAAATCCTACAGCAACCTTATTTCATATTATTTCAACCCTACACCATTTCTCTCCATTCCAAGGAAAAAAAATACTTCCCCAAACACCATTCTAAGACCAAACAAATTCGCCTCAACGATTTCCATCGAGTGCTACAAGAATTTGGGGTAAGTTTCTTCTCTTTTTCTTCCTTATTATTCTTAATTTTCCTCCATTAATGGATTATAGCATGAAGTGCCTAAATCATCCCATAAATCAATTATTTTCATATAATTCTTCGTCAATTGAAAAA
>JBDJHY011029351.1:0-14283 GCA_039654485.1 Withania somnifera
GTAGATGGTCAATCACCAATGCAACATGGAGCACATGTGCAGAGTGTTCCCCGAATTCCTAGTGGAGAAGGCCAGAATTTATTTTGATGAGCTGCCAAGGAAAAATATCACCTCGTTCTGCTAGTTGGCTGAGCTCTTCTACGCCCGCTTCTACCAAAAGAAGAAGGTGGTGAAAAATTAGGCCGACCTCCTAGAAATCAAGAAAAGAGAATATAAGTCCATAAGCGCGTACCTGGAGCACTTCACAAAAAAAAGCCTACACGTAGAGCACTAGACCGACCAACTTGTCATCTCTTCATTCTTGAGTGGACTTCAACGCAGTTACCTCTGTACCGAGCTGAGGAGAAATCTACCGCAGAAAGAGAAGGAGCTATTCAAAGTGGTGAGAAACTCTCCCTCAGTAGATAAGGCCAGCAAGCAAAAGCGGGAGTGGAACATGTAAGACTAGAAATATGGGAAAGACAGAATCCCTAGAAAAAATGTCTGTGACAGTCTAAACAAGGGGCGAAGCAAACCGAAGTTCCCTCAAGACACCTTGAACCTGTTAACGAGATCAAGATTCGAGATCCTTATACTTCACCAGAATGTATTGAGGGCAACACCGACACGTAGGCCTTGCCCCAAAAGCAATCTCAGAGCCTGTGGTGTCACTACCATAATGATCATGGCCATGACACTGAGACATGCAAAGATCTCATAAAATAGATTAATGAATGTGTCAAATGAGGTATTTTGGCACAATACACTGCCACAACCATAAGTTCTTTCCGAGGTCATGGATAAGGTGGCCGAGGAAACAATCAGCCCTAGGAAGGGCAAGGATTCAGCTCGGGGCGGTCGAGGTCATAGCCAACAGTATAGGAGTGGGAGTCACCTCAGAACAAGTACCCCCAATACCCCCCTCAGTGATACTTAGAACAGGGAAATTACTTTAATCCCAATCACATTCCTATAGGCCCCAACCAACAACATGGGAATAGGGCCCCCACACCAGCTTTACCCCCTCATAAGAACCAAAACAATAATGTTATGGGGGTGATACATGCAATCTTTAATGGGCCCCCATAAGGGATATCATAAGCTATTTTAAAAGCAGAGGCGAGAAGGGTACCCCCCAGATGAACCTCTCCACAAGCATTTCAAGTTAGGAGAACTCATCACATTTTCTGAGGAAGATGCCGTCCCTGAAGCAATGCCCCATGTCAATACCCTGGTAATAAAGATAATCACAAAGAACAAAGAAGTACACAAGTTTTACCTAGATAATGGTGCTGATGTTAGCATAATATTCTTAGCATGCTTTGATTAACTCGGGATTGATTGAGGTAGTTTGCGGCGCACCTGTCAACCACTTCACACTTTTACCCAGGGAGAGGTGATGCCTGAAGGAACCATCTAGTTACTAGTAACTATAGGGGACTACCCCAGGCCCTCTCCCTACAACATCATTTTGGGATGAGATTGGCTAATATTAGCCAAAGCAATCAGCTCATCCTACTACCTTATGATGAAATTTCTAACCGAACACGGGATAACTTCCATTTGAGGTGATCAACAGGTTTCACGAGAGTGCATGAGAATGGCACTAAAAAAGAAAGCACCTGAGGTAAACAAATAGTAATTACAGATCATTCGTCCTCAGCCCCAGCAGAGAGTTCACTTCATCCCGTCAGGGGAAGTGGATGATGAAGTACTTAAAGTCTTATTGGACCCTAAATTCCCTAAAAGAAAAGTCACGATGGGGTCGTTACAGAACCCAAAACCTCCATCAGGGGATTATATCCTTACTCCAAGAGTTTAAGGACGTCCTCTCCTAGTCCCTCTTGGAAATAAAAGGAGTATCACTTGAGGTAATGGTCCACAGGTTGAATGTAGATCCATAAATAAAGCCGGTGTAGCAGAAGAAGAGGAAGTTTGCACCTGAAAGAAATCAAGTAATCCAAGATGAAGTCGAGCAATTAATGACGATGGATATCCTTTTTGAATTCAAGTACCTGACATGGGTCGTAAATCCGGTCATGATGAAGAAGGAAGGGGAAGGATGGAGAATATGTGTAGACTACACCAATCTGAATAAGTGTTACCCCAAGGATTGCTACCCCTTGACAGTCATTGACCAAGAGGTAGAAGATGTCTCAGGTTATTAGCTTTTGAGTTTCCTAGACTTATACAGGGGTTACCACCAAGTGCTCATGGATGAAGTGGATGCCCCTAAAACTGCCTTTATCATAGACTGGGGTATATTTTCCTACAAAAAGATGTTATTTGGTTTGAAGAATGTTGTTGCCACGTACCAAAGGTTAGTGGATAAAGTATTTAAAGAACAAATTGGCTTTGTGGTGGAGGTTTATGTGTACGACATCATCGTGAAAAGAAAGGTCTTGCGGATGAGCTTAAGAGACCTGGAGGAAGTACTTCAACTCCTGAGGCCCATTGGGTTGAAGCTGAATCTGATGAAATGTAATTTTAGGGTTATCTCGGGGAAGTTCCTGGGATACGTCGTATCTAAGAAAGGAATGAGTATGAATCCCTCCAAAGTTAGGGCGGTGGTGGAGAAGAAATCGTCGAAGCTTCTGAAGGATGTGCAGAAGATAACAGAAGATAATTGACTTTCGACCTCGGAAATCCATCAAAGGCTAATCTCTGGCCGATTTCTTGGTAGAGATGCATGAATCTACCTTGGAGGCGATAGAACTTCTATCTATGGAAGCCTAGGTAGAAAAGGACCTCAAGGAACCTAGTGATACTTTCATCATGCATATAGATAGAGCCTGCAGTGAAGACGGTAGTGGGTCTAGAGTCCTCATCAAAAGCCTTGAGGGAACTGAGATGTTGCACGCCTTACGTTTTACCTTTAAAACAACAAAAAATACAATGGAGTATGAAGCACTGATAGCAGGCTTTCTCCTAGCTCAGCAAATGAAGATAAAGTCACTCTCTATCTTTAATGATTCTCAAATTGTGGTTAATCAAGTGAAAGGTGTGTACGACACAAAGGATGCCCATCAGAAGAAGTACCTAGAACTAGTGAAGGGATTACAAAAAAACTCTCCTATTTCCAAATAACTAAGGTTCCTAGAGAAGAAAATACCCAAGCTGATACACTCAGCAAATTAGCATACTCTAGAAGAGGAGAGAAGGTTGCCACATATTAATTGAAGAGGTTTATCACCCAAGTATTCATAAGATCAAAGTCTTTATGGTGGAAGAGGTGAATGATAGTTAGATGACCCCAATAGTGAGATACCTCACCTCGGGAAAAACTCCACTCAACCCTGCTGAGGTGAGGAGGCTCCGCCTCAAAGCACCTAGTTATATATTGGAGAACGGGGTCTTTTACAAAAGATCCTTCTTACAGCTTTTACTAAGGTGCATAGGTCCAGTTCAAGATAATTACATAATATGGGAAATCCACAAGGGCTCATATGGTAGCCACTTAGGTGCAAGAGGATTGTCAAAAAAGATATTAAGATTGGGCTATTACTAGCCCACTTTATTCCAGGAGACACATAACATCATCCAGAAGTGTCTGAAGTGCCAACTCCATGCACCTATAGCTCGACGACCTCAAATGGAGTTGATCCCAATGCAGAGTGCCTGGCCCTTTTCCCAATAGGGAATCGACATCATGGGACCATTTCCTAAAGCTCCAGGAAGGGTAAAGTTTCTAGTAGTAGCCATTGACTACTTTACTAATTGGGTAGAGGAAGAACCCTTAGCCACAATAATAGGAAAAGAGATTTTGAACTTCTTATGGAGAAATATTATGTGCCGGTTTGGAATACCCAAGAAAATTATCTCATATAATGAGAAACAGTTCGTAGATGACCCGTTCAAATCATGGTGTGAAGAGATGAAGATCACCCAAAAATTCACCTCGATTACACATCCTCAGGCGAATGGACAAGTTGAGGTCACAAATAGGACACTACTTCAAGGCTTAAAAACAGGGCTAGACAAAACTAAGGGAGATTGGGTGAAAAACCTATCTAATGTCCTTTAGCATATAGGATAACCCCTCTAAGAACATCTAATGATGAGACCCTGTTTAGCCTCACACACGGGACAGAAGCAGTGATCCTTGCAGAGATAAGGGTCCCAAGATCGAGGTCATTACATTTTGTAGAGCGAGACAATAAAGAAGAGCTCAAGTTGAACCTCGACCTCCTGGAGGAGAAAAGAGAAATAGAAGTTATTTCTGAGGCACGATACAAGCAGGCTATGGCAAAATACTACAACGACCAAGTAAAAAATACCCAGTTTAACCCAAGACACCTTGTCCTGAGACGAAATGAAGCTAGCTGAGCTGAAAAGATGGGAAAGATTGAAGAAACTGGGAAGGCCCTTATCATATAACAGAACCTTCTAATGCAGGTAGCTACAACTTGGCGAGATTAGATAGTACTGAGGTACCAAAAACCTGGCATGTAAGTAATTTACAAAGATTTTATCAGTAATATATACAATTTCCTTTGATTAAAATTATACTTATGATTATCCTTTATTATGTCTATAATTATCGTTTCTTATGGCTATCCACTGATCTAAAAGGGCATGGGGACAACCCCAACAAGAGAAAGGTCATACAAAGATCCTAAATTAAATTGAGTTCGGGGACCACCTGAGGTCCTAATATAAATCAAGTTCGGGGACCACCTTGAGATTTTAAAATAAATCAAACTTGAGGAGCACCTTGAGGTCTTAAATTAAATTCACCTTGGGGACCACCCTGAGGTAAGTTTGGCCAGAGCGCCATGAGTCCTATATTAAATTCACCTTGAGGACTACCCTAAGATTGATTTGGGTAAAATGCCACTAATTATAAGTTAAGTCGACCTCAGAAATAAGAGCTCGGTTCGGTAGAGCGCTGTAAAATTATAAATCAACCTCAAACATGAGAGCTCAATTCGGTAGAGAGCTGCAAAAATATAAACATGAGAGTTTAGTTCGATAGAGTGCCACAAAATCATAAATCAACATAGGAAATGAGGGCTCAGTTTGGTAGAACACCACAGAATCACTACTATAAGAAGATACATAAAATAAAGGCACTAACATGAAACAAAAGCAAGAATGCTACACTAAATAGGCATGCAAATGGTGCCATTTTATTCAAAGTTACATAATCATTTAAAATTTCCTTGCCTATCAATATTGCAAGGTACTTTATAAAAGAACTATCCTAACCCCTATGACCTCGTCGGGACTGAGTCGGTCTACTATGACCCGGCCCGTACAGCGTAGGTACAATGTCCGAGGAGGCAGCTGAAGAAGGATTCCCCCGACTGATGTTGGCTTACTAGTTAAGTCGGAAGTACTAAGGCTTTTTCTTCATATCCTCATACATGGTGAGGACATGGTCAAGAATGATCATGTTCCTTCGGTAGCAAGGGTAACCTTCTCCGTACATCGTGGGTATACTGGTGAGGATGGTAGTCATCTCGTTCACCCGCTCTTCCACCTCATCTAAGGTAAGCAATCCTCCTTCGATGAATACTATCTTCTCATATTCACGCACTTGATCTTAGAGGAAACTCACTTTAGCTTCACGGTGGTCAAAGTCTAGCTTATGCTAAGTTACTTTAGCTTTCCAATAAGCAACTAACTTTTTGTTACTACCCACGAGTGTACAAATGTCCCTCGGTAGCGCCTCGAGCATCTAGGATAGCTCAGCATTTTCATCCCTGAGATATTTCCTTTCATAACTGGAGGCCCTCAGTTTACTGACCAAGCCTTGGAACTGTGCATTCTGAGATAAATGAGTTCAGAAGTACCTGATAAACTTAATTTTGGTATGGAGCTTGCTCTTCCTCTCATGGAGGAGCCTACGAAAAAAGAAGTTTTCCCTTTCCACTTATTCAAGTGTATAAGGGATAATTTGATGAAAGATAAGAAAATCAAAGTTAGAAATAGCTTAAGAGCGAGGTGAATTGAGAAAAAGCATCCATTTTATTAATAAAAGCCTAGTAGGCCGAGGTGGTTACAAGAGGAAGGCAAAGGGTAAAACTATAAAAACCCTAAATCTAATCATTGCCCCCGACCTATTCAATGGTTGAGATAGGCTCTATCTCCAACAGGGGCTCAACAGTTGGAGCAGCAATAGCATCTTCAATAGGAGAGCTCAGAAGGACCTCGAGAATGGAAAGTTTTTCCTCAATATGAAGTGTGTTCTTGACAGCCAGGAACTCCTGGATGTCTGAGTCGGCATCCTCGGTGCATACCCTCAAGTCCTTCACTGATAGGGGAGTGGGGTGTTGAGCGATGAACTTAATCAAGGGGAGCTTAGGTCTATTCAGCATCGCCTTGATAAGTTCCTCAGTCACCCATACTTTTTCCCCGGATTCATAGCCGATCTGCTTATCTCAGAAGGAGAGATTAGGGTACACCTCGGCTACTTCATCCAGTATCATTGACCTGGTGACGGTGACCAAGGACTTTTTCATGGATGAGACATACTCTGAGAATGCATTATTCATGGTAATCTTTTAAAAAGGACATCAGCAAACTCTCCTTGTCGATCGATAAAGTCTGTCTTTAAGTGGTGTAGCTCAGTCTCACTGGCTCTTTGCTTCTTCTCGACTGTCTTTCTTCTCTCCTAGGAAACCTTTCTTTTCTCCTCAGAGGATTTCATCTGGGCCTCCAATTCTTTCTACTGAGCTCTTTCTCAATGGAACTTTTCATTAGCGTGGCCCACTCTTTGGGCTAGTATAGAGGTCGTCTTTGACAAAACCTGTGAAGAAGAAAAAAGGTTAAGTGTTGGTAGAGAGAACAAATAGAAGTACGAATAGAAGCAAAAATACTTACATTGTTGAGTTCGTCCAGAGACATGTCCTCAGCAGGGTTCAACTTAGAAATCTTTTGCCTTTTGGACATAGCACCTTGGTCGGATACCTCGGTTATACAAAGAGGGTTGGGGGTAGTCGCCTCCCTATTTGTCTCAGATGACGAGCTGGAGGGTTTGTTCTTCTTTCCAAGACTGATGAGCACCACTAAAATAAAAAACAAAGACAAGTCAGATAAACAGCACATACTGAGGAATTCACCTGGGGATACAGACTTCTAACTACCTTAGGCCTCTTCAGTAACCTCCTCATAAGGTACAACCCTTTGAAAGGCCCAGAACTCTTTACTATAAAAAAATATTTGAATAAATCTACAGAAGGATCTGGCCCAACTTTGGAGCAAACAAGTGTAAAACCTATAATGGTATACATGACGTTAGGCGCCAATTATGCAAGGGTCAAATCAAAAGAAGCTAATACCCTAATTAATAAGGGGAAAAGGGGAAAGTGTAACCCAGAAGCTATGTAATCTTAATACATAGAATAATACCCCAAGGGGGGAGAGCAAGCCCTATCGCAAGGACAGGATATGGTAAACTCAAACAGGGGGAAAATGGTGTTCCCTAAGGAATGGTAGCAAGGAGTTTACAGTAAGACTACTTGCAACCTTTGATACCAACAAATCATGGCCCTCAAAAGTTTGGGGGGATAAAGTCAGAAATTGAAGGTCAGGGGTATCACTTCCTACACTATAAACATCTACCTCATAGGTACTAGAAGAAAAAGGAGGAGGAAAAGGAGGAGAATAAGGGGAAGCCACACTCACTGATGTCCAAGAAGTAGAAAAGTTTTAAAAATATGAAGTAAGACTCTAGAAACGACGAAGGAAAGGAGGTGAACAAAGTAATAAAAGATGCAAAACAAAGAAGAGGAAATGTATATGAAAGGATGACAAAGAATCCCAAAGGTCAGTAAAAAAGAAATAATTATGAAAGGGAAAAATGAAACGATGGTACAGTAAATACCGCATGTTCCTAAGGTAAAAAGTACCTCAAATGATGAGTCCATTAAAAGGATTATGAAACGTGTACTTCCATCACAAGATAATGACACACGGAAAGCAGAACAGGGAATAAGTCAAAGCAAAGGAAATGAACGGACGAAAAACCCAGATAAGGTAAAAAAGGTCACGCTCATACCATCTCCTCAAGAGATACCCAACGTGCCACAATCATTTCAGCTCAACTAGAGTTTGTAAAGGCAAGAAGAAAACTTTTTGCTTAACAGCAAAGGTCATATGACTTTGGTCCAAGCACCTTAGTCACATGATGGTTGATGTAACATTTATCATGAAGGCAGTTCATCTCTTCATGAGCTATATCAGCGCTCCCAACTTTTAATAACCACCTTGGAAAGATAGCTGAGGTGAATCATTAAGCATATTCAAAAAAACTCGAGTTTTATAAATGACCTCGGGGAAAGACCTCAGAGGAATACAGTTAATTCCTTCTCTATGATTTTAGTCGAATGGCGTAAACACACACTTCGACTCCCAGAGGGGGGACTACTGTATAATAAGGTAGTAACAAGGATTTAATAGTAGTTAATAATTACTATTGGTAGCATAATTAATGTAGAATAATGATAATGTAATTACCATTAAAGTGGTAAGAACCGTTGAGGAGATTATTAATCCCCATTTACAGTTCCCACTAATGAGTTAACGACAGTTACAAAAGAGGTGATAATAACCACTAAGGAGAATTACTCCCCATTCACAGTTCCACTAATGTGGTTGTTACTGGAACCAGCTATAAAAACCCATATAGTGAAAAAGTAAAGGTACATTCAATATACTACTCTCAAAATACTATTAATATTCTCTCCCTAAGATTTTTACTAACTTAAGCATCGGAGAATTACCCCGAGGACCACCCTGACTTTGTTTTGCAAGAACTTATTTCAAATTAGTTGATGTTGCCATTTGCTGTAAGGTAGACTTTATAGTAAGGATTTATTGGTGATCTTTAGGAATTCATCAATTGGCGCCGTTTGTGGGGATCGATAGCTGTAGATTCTTATTAATAGATCAAAAGCTCAAAAATTTTGGAAAATGGGTTAACATAAAGAGCAAAAAAACACGAGGAGCAGGACCACGGCACGTAGCGGTTCTAGCCGAGGTGGTAGAGGCTGAGGCAGGGCAAAGCAACCCCAGTGACAGGACCAGGACCAGACGATCACAAACGTCCAGCTCCCCGTAGCAGAGAAATTCGCCCAGGAGCACCAAGCTTTATTTCAGCAATAGTTCAATGACCATCCCGAGGTGAGATCCCATGGGGATGCTTAGCTTAGTTAAGGACGAGGTGAAGAACAGGAGGAGGAACTACTTCATAGTTCAACAAAATCAACTGAATCCTATTTTAGTGATGAAAATCCTTGTCACAAAAAATAGAAGCAAGCGAAGTCGGGGGAGCGACGTCAAAATTGCAACCCTCGTAGAGATCGGAACCCTCTTCGAGATCATAGTGAAGAAGTCGGCCTCAGCAAACTTCCCAAAATTTTATCAAAAATAAAATGGATAGAATTTTGGAAATCGACAAAGCGAGGGACGTAATTAGCCCTTTTTCGAGGAAAGTAATGAACACTCCCTTACCTAAGGGTTTCAAATCACCGAGGATAAAACCTTATGATAGAAGCACTGACCCTAGAAAATTTCTATCCCAGTTCAAATTGCAGATGGTTAATCGCCAATCCAATAGGGAGAACATGTGCAGAGTGTTCCCTGAATTCCTAGTGGAAAATACCAGAATTTAGTTTGATGACTTGCCAAGGAATAACATCACCTAATTTCTCCAGTTGGCCGAGCTCTTCTCTTCTACCAAAAGAAAAAGATGGTGAAAACTTGGTCGACCTCCTAGACGTCAAGCAAAAAGGCGACGAGACCATAAGCGCGTACCTGGAGTGCTTCACAGAAGAAAGCCTGCATATAGAGCACAAGAAGGACCAACTTGTCATCTCGACTTTCTTAAGTGGACTTCAACCCAATTACCTTTACACCAAGCTGAGGAGAAATCCACCGCAGACAGAGCAAGAGCTGTTCAAAGTGGTAAGAAATTTTTCCACAAAAGATGAGGACAACAAATGAAAGCGGGAAGGGAACGGGTCAGACAGGAAATATGGGAACAACAGAATCCCTAGAAAGAAAGTCTTTGACAGGCTGAACAAGGGGCGAAGCGAGCCGAAGTTCTCTCAAGGCACCTTGACCACATTAATGAGGTCGAGATCTGAGATCCTTGCACTTCACCAGAATGTATTGAGGCCACCACCGATGCTGCAGGCACCACCCCACAAGCAATCTCGAAGCCTTTGGTGTCACTACCATAATGATCATGGCCATGACATCGAGACGTTCAAAGATATCATAAAAGAGATCGATGAATGTGTCAAACGAGGTATGCTGCCGCAATACACAACCACAAGCTCTTCCCGAGGTCATGGATGAGGTGGCCAAGGAAACTATCAGCCCCAGGAAGGGCGAGGATTTAGTTGGCCGATCGAGGTCGTGGCCAGCAGTATAGAAGATAGGAGTCACCTCAAAACCAGTATCCCTAATACCTCCCCAGGGATACTCATGACAGGGCAATTACTTCAATCGCAATCACATTCCTGTAGGCCCCAACCAGTAACATGGGAATGGGCCCCCCACACCAGCTTTACCCCTCCTCAAAATGAAAATAATTATGTTACGAGGGTAATACATGCAATATTTGGTGGGCCCCAAGAAGGGATATCACAGGCTACTTTAAAAGCAGAAGTAAGAAGGGTGCCCTCAGAGGAACGTCGCCACAAACATTTCAAGTCAGGAGAAGTCATCACTTTTTCTAAGAAAGACGCTGCACCCGAAGCAATGCCCTACGTCAATGCCCTGGTAATAAAGATGATCATGGAAAATAAAGAAGTACGTTGGGTCTATATGGATAATGGTACTGTTGTTAGCATAATCTTCTCAGCATGCTTCGATTAATTCAGGATTGAGCCGAGGTAGTTTGCGGTGGACCTGTCAACCACTTCAAACTTTTACCCAGAGAGAGGTAATGCCTGAAGGAACCATCTGGTTACCAGTGACTGTAGGGGACTACCCTAGACAGAAAATCACGATGGTTGGGTTTTATGTAATCAACGCACCCTTTCCCTATAATGTTATTTTTGGACGAAGTTGGCTAACACCAGCCAAAACAATCTATACATTCTACCACCTCATGATGAAGTTTCCCACCGAATAGGGGATAGCTTCCATCTGAGGTGATCAGTAGGTTTTACGAGAGTGCATAAGAATTGCACTAAAAAAAGCACCTGAGGTGAACAAATAGCAATTACAAATCACTCATCCTCAGCCCCAACAGAGAGTTCACGTCATCCCGTCACGGGAAGCGGATGACGAAGCACTTGAGGTCCTATTGGACCCTAAAATCCCTAAAAGAAGAGTCAAGGTGGGATCGTCACAGAGCCCAACCCTCCATCAGGGGATTATATCCTTACTCTAAAAGTTTAAGGACGTCTTCGCTTGGTCCCCCTTGGATATGAAAGGAGTATCACCTGAGGTGATGGTTCACAGGTTAAATGTGGATCCATGAATAAAGCCTGTGTAGTAGAAGAAGAGAAAGTTTACACCTGAAAGAAAGCAGGTAATCTGAGCTGAAGTCGAGCAACTGATGGAGGCGGATATCCTCTTTGAAGTCAAGTACCCGACGAGGGTCGCCAATCCGGTCATGGTGAAAAAGGCAGGGGGAGGATGGAGAAATTTTGTAGACTACAACGATGTGAATAGTTACTGCCCCAAGGATTGCTACCCCTTGCCAATTATTGACCAGAAGGTAGAAGCTATCTCAGGGTATGAGTTCTTGAGTTTCCTAGACTTATACAAGGGTTACCATCAAGTGCTCATGGATGAGATGGATGCCCCCAAAACCGCCTTTATCACAAATTGGGATATATTTTCCTAAAACAAGATACCTTTTGGTTTGAAGAATGCTGAAGCCACGTACCAAAGGTTAGTGGATAGACTATTCAAAGAAAAAATTAAAAGTATGGTAAAAGTCTATGTAGACGACATCGTCTGAAAAGCAAGGTCTTGGGGACGAGCTTAAAAGACCTAGAGAAAGTCCTTCAACTCCTAAGGCACAATGGCTGAAGCTGAATCCGACGAAGTGCCATTTTGGGGAAGTTCCTAGGATACGTCATATCTAAAAAAAGACTGAGTGTGAATCCCTCCAAAGTCAGATCGGTGACGGAGATAAAATTACCGAAGTGTCTGAAGGATGTGTAAAAGCTGAAAGGATACCTAGCATCCCTAAGTCGCTTGTTATCAAAGTTAGCTGAAAAACAATTGCCTTTTTTCCATGTCCTAAAAAACGCCAAAAATTTCCAATGGATAGATGAGTGTCAAAAGGCCTTGAAGGATCTAAAGCAACATCTAATGACATTGCCTGATCTAGCTATACTGAAGCTAAGAGAAACTTTATACCTCTACCTGACAGCAGCAGGAGTAGCGGTCAGCGTCATTTCTATCAAGGAAGAAGGGGGAGCTCAAAACCAATCTACTTTGTCAGCCGAGCTCTGCACGGAGCTGAAGCAAGATATTCAAACACAAAAAAATGGTACTGGCACTGATAGCAGCAGCTCGGCGACTTCATCCCTACTTCCAAGCACATCCCATTTGCGTTCTAATAAATGTACAACTGAAGATGGTGTTACTAAAACCAGAAGCGTCAAGACGGCTGATGAAGTGGGCAGTCAAGTTTGGAGAGTATAAAATTGACTTTCGACCTCGAAAAGCCATCAAAGGACAAGCTCTATCCGATTTCTTGGTAGAGATGCATGAATCTACCTCGGGGGTGATAGAACCTCCTACGATGGAAGCCGAGATAGAAAAGAAACTCAAGGCACCCAGTGATACTTTCATCATGCATGTAGATGGAGCCTCCAGTGAAGACGGCGGTGAGGATAGAATCATCATCAAAAGCCCTGATGGAACTGAGATGTCATACGCCTTGCATTTTACTTTTAAAATGACAAACAATGCGGCGAAATATAAAGCACTGATAACAGGTTTGCGCCCAACTCATCAAATAAAGATAAGGTCGCTCTCTCTCTTCAATGATTCTCAAATTGTGGTTAATCAAGTGAAAGGTAGGTACGACACAAAGTATGCCCAGCTGAAGAAGTGCCTGGAACTAGTGAAGGGATTACAAAAAAACTCTCTTATTTCCAAATAACCAAGGTTTCTAGAGGAGAAAATACCTGAGCTGATGCACTCAGCAAATTGGCATACTCCAGGAAAGGCGAGACAGGTTCCCAGATATTGATTGAAGAGGTTCAACACCCAAGTATTCATGAGATCAAAGTCTCTATGGTGAAAGGGGTGAATGATAGTTGGATGACCCCAATAATGAGATACCTCACTTTGGGAGAAAATCCGCTCGGCCCTGCTGAAGCGAGGAAACTCCGCCTCAAAGCGCTGTATTGGAGAATAGGGTCCTCTATAAAAGATCCTTCTTACAGCCTTTACTAAGGCGCGTAGGTCCAGTTCAAGCCAATTACATAATACAGAAAATCCACAAGGGCTCATATGGTAGCCACTTAGGTGCAAGAGGATTGGCAAAAGAGATCCTAAAATGGGGCATACTGGCCCACTCTATTCGGAAAGACATATGACTTCTTCCAGAAGTGCCAGAAGTGCCAACTCCATGCGCCTATAGCTCGACAACTTCAGATGGAGTTGATCCAAGTGCAGAGTGCTTGGCTCTTTGCCCAATAGGGAATCGACATCGTGTGACCATTTCCTTAAGCTCTAGGAAAGGTAAAGTTTCCAGTAATATCCGTTGACTACTTCACTAAATGGGTAGAGGCAGAACCCTTAGCCACAATAACAGGAGAAAAGATTCTAAACTTAGTATGGAGAAATATTGTGTATCAGTTTTGGATACTTAAGAAAATTATCTCAGATAATAGAGAGCAGTTTGCAGACGACCCGTTAAAATCATAGTGTAAAGAGATGAAAATCTCCTAACAATTCACCTCGGTTGTACATCCTCAGGAAACCAGACAAGTCGAGGTCACGAATAGGACACTACTTCAAGGCTTAAAAACAATGCTAGATAAAGGTAAGGGAGATTGGGTGGAAAATCTATCTAATGTCCTTTGGGCATATAGGACAGAAGCAGTGATCCCTGCAGAGGTAGGGATACCAAGCCCGTGGTTATTAGATTATGTAGAGCTAGACAACAAAGAAGAGCTCAGGTTGAACCTCGACCTCCTGGAGGAGAAAAGAGAAATGACAGCTATTTCTGAGGCAAGATACAAGCAAGCTATGGCAAAATACTACAACGACTGGGTAAAAAATACCCAGCTTAGCCCAGGTTACCTTTCCCTAAAACGAGACGAAGCCATCCAAGATGAAAAGATGGGAAAGCTCAATAAAAACTGGGAAGGCCCTTATCAA
>JBDJHY011029461.1:0-14282 GCA_039654485.1 Withania somnifera
CTTAGCTCCAAATTGCAAGTATAAGTTCCCTATCATATGGGGAACATTTTGATAGAATTTATTTGAGTTTTTGAATTTGCGAGCCCGTAGGCCCCGTTTGGTCCCCTATTTTTACCCCTGCTATTTTCATAGCTTCATAGGTATAATTCAAATTTTATTGATATCTAGATTATTCTTTGCTAGTTTCATAATCATCAGAGTTAGTTTGCACTATTTTGGATTATTTAGAGTAGTCCGAGCATCTTCTATTTTATATTTGCGAGTGCTTTATCGAACAACAGATAGGCTATGCTTACAAACTTAGACTGTACTTATATGGGCGATAATTGTGATAAATAGACATCCTTGGGTTGGGATTTCTATGTTTTCACCGTGACCCTGTATGGTCTTGATATACTCTGGAATATAGATGGTGGGTAACTGGAAATTTTCGTGAATCCCCGACATCATTTGTCATGTTATGCTTACTGTAAGTATTGAGCTTGTGCAGGGCCCTAGGACTTGCCTGTGATAATTGTTTCTGGTTGAGCATATCATCATGAAAATTAGTTTTATTGCATTGGTTTCTACTATTTAATGGCGAAGATCCTGATATCACTGATTTTGAAACCTTGCATGGCTTTGAAGGCTCGTTTTTTATATCATGGGATTAAAATGAGCAGTTTTGATGATGTTTACCAGTTTTGAATGATAAATGAGATAATATTGACTTAGCCATTATTTTAGATATTACTAGACTCGGTGAAACCCGTGTGTTAGGAGTTGATTATTCATATTGATTTATACTTGGGGAATCCCATTGGTTACATAGTTGATATGGCCTCGGTGAAGCCCAAGAGACCTACATTAATGACTCATGCCAGCTCCAAACTTGGTGAAGCCCAAGTATCTGTTGATATCATATTGATTTAGACCCGCGAGCCCGATATTTATTCATGCACTGATATTATTAAAATGCATATCAGGCTTAGTTAATTATTTATATGGTATGTGGGGAGGCTTTCCATGGACCTTGTGACCCGGAACTGACTTGTAAATGACCATGGAAGGGGTATACGGTATGCTTTTAGGTATATGGGGAATTCTTTCCATAAATATTTTGCCTGCTAGACCTATGAGTACCAGAGGAGAGCATATACGGCCATACTTCACATTCACTATTTGCATTCATGTTTATGTTGCTTTCCACACTTGTCTTTCTTGTATGTACCTTTTGTTAGTATAAGATGCCAGCTGGTGAGTTTTACTTGTTTGTGTCTCTCGATATTATGAGGTGTCGTGGAGATTCTCCTTTACGTATTACTGTTCTGTTTTGCTATCATGAGATAGAATTATGCTTGTTTGCCTCCCTATCCTGATCCCCTTAGTGATATACCTATTGTTAGTTGTTCTTTCCTTCCTTTATTGATGTTAACGATATACCGCCACCACATCTATTATGACTTTTTTCCTTGATAGTTAAGCGGGGATTCTGGTATGCTCCCTTCTTGTTTTACCTGAACCTTTCTTGTTGGTGGCTAGACACTTAGGATATTTGTCTATCTTATCATGTTAGCTAGCCTTACTGCGTACTCTATTTGTTGATCTTTTTGACTTGTATTATTTATTTGTTTCTTTATTGCCTTTATTTCTTATATATTCCCAGCCATCCTAGCCTACGGGGTACCCGTTGTTTTGGTACTCAAACTACACTTCTGCATCATTTTGGAGCAGATCCTAGTACGAGTGGACAGTAGTGATTCTTGATCGAGTCTTGATTCCGTTGCTGAGGTAGAGGACTGCTCTTGGCGTCTGAAGCTGATTTTTATCTTTTTGATAATCTATTTTATGTTATTATACCAAGACAAATATTGTACTTCCTTTTAGACTTTGTACTCGTATTTTAGTGTATCGTGTACTTGTATATCAATTTTGGGGGTAATATTGATTTTTTATAGACTTCCGATTATCCCTGTCCTTTCATTATATCTTATCTTCCGCACTTAGTTTATTATTTTTACTATGTGCGTTTGTGGGTGGTTCTCCTACGGTGGGATGCAGGTTCCCTCATGACCTGAAAATTCGATCGTGAAATAAGACATTACATTTAGTCATAAAGGATAGCTCAATTTTAATTAATTTTTTGTATAAATTTTTAAAACTAATAGATTAATTTTTTTTCAAAATTTCATTGTACACAAGTGAAATTCATACCAAACCAATGATTCTCTTCTCAAAGTACTAGAGAGAGTCTTTTTCTAGTTAGACTTCTATCAATGGAACGGTTATTGATAGTCTTGAAAGAGAAATCAAGTTCCTAAAGTATGATGGAACATAAAAGAGTTTTCTAAATCTTACTAAAAACCATCTTTTAAAATGATTCTATAAATCCCCACTCCTTCCGCATGTGATGTCATCTTATTTCCAGAGTAAAAAAAATTATTCACATCCTATTAGCTTCCTTAGAGTTTTAAGCCCTGTATTATTTTGGAAATATGAGTTACGAACCAAAACCAATCCACACCTAGCATACTTAGCCCTGTATTATTTTGGAAATATGAGTTACGAACCAAAACCAATCCACGCCTAGTGCACATTGGCTTAATGTATGCTCAGCATCTTTAGGAGGGAAAAAACTCCAAACCTACAAAATTTTATCGATATGCTAAAGAGAAGAATGTGCAACAAGAAAGAGGTGTTGGGAAACATATTGGAGCACTACAGTGGCCTATAACCTATTAAATAGTAACCAGGACTGATAAAATTTATAAAAGTGGGTTAATAAGTGAAGGAAGTAAGGCGATGGAACAATTGGGAGATGCAACAAGAATAATGAGTCCAGGTATGTTTACTAAGAGTCAAATTATAGTTTTTAAACTCAACAAAGTAATCCAGTTCAACCTGGGGTTGCACATGGGTTTCAACCTCCCAAATCAAAGGCTATTGAACATAGAGATAAAATTCAACACTGGTCAGATATCATTTCACCATCATATGATAAGACTAAATCATGGGAGGATGGGGTTGAAAGTAAGGTTGCGTGTGCAAATATGAAGACACACAAGATGCCGAGAACAAGTTAGTGTGGGATAATTTGTATATTAAAAGAGTAGCTAATGTTGGTTTAAACCTGGACAATGTGGAACTAATAAGTAAAGTTCAAGATATTATAGTTGAGATTGATGAAGATAATACAAGTAGTGACGTGGAGTATTAGAGAAATACAGTGGTTTGTTATGTGTTAGTTGCCCACCAACCTTTAAATATACTCAATGGGTATATTCAAAGACAATAGGGGAAGTTGGGAATCAATAAGGAAGTTATGTTAAAGAATGGTATCTTGTTGATAAGATTTAATAGTAAAAAGGGGAAGAATGAGGTGATTCAGGGTAGTATTTACCACTTTTATAATAAGCCATTAATTGTAAAGGTTTTGAATGTTGATATGGATTTCTCAAGAGACAGATTGTACTAAGTGATGTATGGATCAAGTTGTTTGAACTGGATTATAAGTATTGGAGTGATAGAGTTTTGAGAAAATGTAGTGACCTACGTGGTGATTTTTTTGCCTTTCAGTTTCTTCGGTGTTTAAAGCCTTCTATTAGCTTTCCAAGTCATTTATGACCTATTGGATCGTTAGTTTGGTTCTCTAGAAGTTCTATAGCTTGTTATCTCAGTTTTCCTATTTTGACGACTTAACATTGAAATAGTGAAACTTGAGAGTAAATTCTTAGTAAATGCTCTCGAAATCAAATTCCAATGGTTTCGTTAGCTCTGGATGCTGGCTTTTTTCTAGTTTGAACCTTAGTTTATGTCCATAGTTTTTGTGTTAAGTTTGAGTTGTTTGTGGAAATTCATTTTGGAGTTCAAGCAGAGTGTCAGATCAAAATTCTAACACTTCAATCAGCTCCAAAATGGTAATTTTGGGCTATTTGGATCATTGGTGTGCTTCCGGAGGTGCCTGAGCTCATTTTGAGGGTCCAAGGGATTTTTTTGTTTAAACAACCTCAGATAGTCATTTCGACAATTCTATTGAGTCAAAAATGTTGTTTCCATGTTGTGTCATATTTGGTTTGTTCAAATCCGTGCCCCATTCCATTCCAAGCCCTAAATGGGAGCTTTTTAAAAATTGCTAAAACAGTTGTGTTGCTATCAAAGTTGTAGGCAAGGCGCCTTAATCGTGATCGTGTAGGCTTGGGTCACAATCAAGGAAAGCTAGGTTCTTGTTCATCGCGATCGCATAGGCCATTGTTGCGATCACGTAGTTCTGTGTTCTAGTTCTTCATGACGCGTATTAGTTGTCGTGATTGCCTAGGTTATGGATACAAGAGCGATGAGTTGGGATCTTGCTGGTCGCGATCGCGATACATGCATCTAGTGCCTATATGTACCAGTTCTAGCTTCGAATTTTAGTTCTCTTCTTCAATTTTCTTTCATCGCACCCTTATTTTTAGTTAGGTTTTTTAGTTATTTCTTGGTGAATTGTTGGGGATTGTTGGTGCATGCTTGGGGGACACTTGGGTGTTCTTTTTATTACATTTAAAGGTCGGTTCCTCCTCTTTTCCTCATCTTTCTTCCTTGTAATGTTTTTCACCCTTTACATAATCTTTGTTTGGCCAATTGAGGACCTTCCAAGGGTCCAATTGAGCTTATTTTAGAACAACGATTTTCTTGAGCTGAGGCCTTCATGTCGGTATTTTTAATTCATTTTTTTGGGGTCCCAGATTTCACTTGAAAATATGGGTGTTATTCTTTATTTTTTGACCCCTATATATGTATTTTTGATAGTTTCGAGTGGATTCAGGCTTGTTCAGAGTTTCAAGCCGGTGTTGCGCACTCTTCAAAAATTTTTGCCGACGCCAAGTAGGCTAGGCTTACCTTTCTTTAGACTGGTCAATTGTAGGACATTTATGTGGTATGTTTAGTTGTGTGGGATGGTTATTAGGTTGGAATCCCTATTTTATTAATTTTGCAACTGATTACTTACTTTCGGGGGTCCCATAGAGGGCGTTCTGTTATATGTAGCTGTCCTTGCCTTGCTGCGGGCGGCCTTGGACCCTAGTGGTTGTGTTGGGCCATAAAGAGACTCGATGAACGAGATGAGTTCTTAGCTGGTGGTCTCTGGTCGATCCTAGTGCACTGTATATTTCTTTATTATTCTTGTGTTGCGTTCATGCATTATAGATATCAGGTTGTGATAGGAAAAGCACAGGCTCGACTCGGGGCTATGGTAAAGGGAGTTTTATTGAGCTTAACTAAAACTGGAAAGATTTACTGTCTTAGTAACTGAAAGGGGTTTCCTAACTTATATGTTTATATATGCCACAACTACCTGGTGGTATGGCGCTTTTCTAAGAGTATAATTAAAATAAAGCTTTGACTATCGATGGGTTCTGTCTTGGACTCTAAGGGGTACGGCCCCAATATAGAGTGATTATAAGGCACAGACCTTTGGGATGTGATTCCCACTATTAATTATAAGTCTCGGACCTCCAGAAACTATCCCCACTATTGATTATGAGGAGCGAACCTCCGCACAGTCTCCTCTATTAATTATGAAGCGCGGACCTCCAGGGCGTGGTCCCCACTATTGATTATGAGGCGCGAACCTTCAAAGCACGGTCCCCACTATTAATTATGAGGCACAGACCTTCGGGGTGTGTCCCTTACTAATGATTATGAGGTGCAAACCTCCTAGGCGTGGTCCTCACTACTGATTATGAGGTACAGACCTCCGGTGCGTAATCCCAACTAATGATTATGAGGCATGACCCCTACTGTGGATTTCGAGGCGCGGCCTCCTATTAGTTCGCAGATGGTTATATCCTGGTTTACTTTTCTAACCCCAATGCATTCAATTTATTCATGTTGGTTGTGCTTGTCGATCTTAAGGGGGGAGACACGGTGAGTTTTTTTCTTGTATTGGTTATGCCTATCGGCGAGATAGGGCACCAAGTAGGTTTTGTATGCTTTCTTTCTGTTGCTACACAGTGGTCTTATGGGGAAGCTATTTGGTTTGTATTAGCTCTTTGCTTTATTTATGTTCATGCATTGTTATTCATTTTCCTATTCAACTTTCGCTTCAGTACTAGTATAGTCATCTGGATTCAGGAATACCTTCTTGGCTCGTTCCTCAATACCATGCGACAGTCGTGCATAGGCTTACTTGCTTAATCCTATATTTTCCTTTCTGTCATTTGTAGTTAGCATCCGTACCTATTAGTAACTCTTGCTTCCTAGTTAGTTTCATACTGCTTACCTGTTCTTATTGACCTATTTTACCTTCCTCGCCATTATTTCACTTGTACTTTACTTTATCCCGGTCGTCCTATAATGCCTACTTGGTAACCGTGTTTTGGTATTCATATTGCACTTCTGTACAGTTTTCGTAGTGCAGATACCTAGGGTTCATCAGGGATGATGTGTTCTTGCTGGGTAAATTGTTATCCTGTGGAGACTACGGTGAGCTTTGGCGTTCAAGCTGATCGTGGCTTCCAACTGTTGTAGACTGCTGTATTTTTTTTCATGGCAGACCTTGTATAGTATTACTTTTATAGGAGCTTATCTATGTGTGTGTGTGTGTGTGTGTGTGTGTATATATATATATATGTATATATGTATGTATATATATCTTTTGGACACTCTGAGTTGTAGCTCCATATTATATTGACACCAGTTTTCAGGTTGGGTTGTATATATTTACTAGCCTTCTGTTGTTAGTTATTTTATTCCTTGTCGTTGGTTGAGAGTGGTTATGGCACATTGCATGTAGCTCCAGGTAGTAGGGACAGGCTTTTTTATAGGTGGGTTGTAGATGCCATCACGACTCGAGTTTGGTCATGACAGAAAAATAGGTAGTCTTGTGTGAAATCCTTTTATGGCTGATAAAAATACAGAACAAAAAATGGGGTTAAATTTTGTTGAACTATTAGTTGAAGTGAAGATAGCTAATCAATTACCTGAAGTGGTGTACAAGAATGAAAAAGGGATCATTGTGGAATAGAAAGTTGTTTATGACTAGACACATACCATGTGTGATGTGTGTAAAAGTATAGGCATGAAGTTGTTGTGTGTAGGAAGATTCAAGCAAATGAGAAGGAGAATGAGAAATCAACAACTGTAACAGAGGACCACAAGGAGTAGCTGTTAGAGAAGTACTTAACAAGCAGCATGATAAAAGGTCTGAGTTTAACATGAATAATGGAGGGAAGAGGACTGTAACACGGGGAAGGAGGAAGCAGCCATTAACTGATAAGGGGGGACTATATTCAGGTAGAAAATCCATTCCAGTTTTTAGGGGAGAGTAGTACTCAGTTGAATAATCAAGCCACTAAAGCTGGCCAAGGGGGTAAAGTTATTCCCCGAAGAGGGCATGGTTAAATCTCTGAGTTGGAACACTAGAGGTATGAATGGCCTCAATAAGCAAAGAGAAGTTCAATTCTTCTTCAATAAATTAGAGGTAAGACTAATAAGTCTCTTAGAGACTAGAATCAAAATAAATAAGGTGGATGCTATTGTAGCTACGATGTTTAGTGGTTGGAAGTTCCAGAGTAATCACAATGCCCTTTATAATAGGAGGATTTTAATTGTCTGGAGGGGAAAATTAAATTACTTTAGTGTTTAAGGACGAGAGTGCACAAGAAATTATATGCATTGTTAAGTTCAATGCAGCCAGAGTTTTTAGCTACTTTGTGTATCCTTTTAATCAAAGAGAGGAGAGGAGGGCACTGTGGGATCAATTGAGAACTATAAGTCGAGGGTGGAACCAACTACTGGTAGTTCTTGGTGATTTTAATGTTGTTTTACATGAGGACATGATTGGAGGGAATGTCATTACTCTTGTTGAAGTGGTAGACTTCCAAAATTGTATAGATGAGTGTGGTATTGAAGAGCTACCTAATACTGGCTGCAAATATACTTGGAGTGAAAAATAGGATGTTAGGGTATTTTTAAAGATTGACTGAGTTTTTACAAATGGTGAGTGGATTGACACAATGCCTGATATGAAGACTCAAATTTTGCAAGAGGGGTGAGTGATTATTGCTCATTACTGGTCCAGATGATGCACTCAATTCCAAGGAAGAAAAAAACATTTTATTATTGTAACGCTTGGAGTACACATTCTATTTTTTAGCATATTGTGCTGGTGAATTGGAGTAAACGGGTGGAAGGGTATAATATGTTCAAGGTGTTGAGGAAACTCAAAATGTTAAAACAACATCTAGGATCCTTTCACAAACAACATTTTAATAATATAGTTGATCAAGAAAATATGGAGAGAGATGAGCTTAGAAAAGTATAAGCTCAACTACAGATTAATCCCCTTGATGTGGTCTTGCAACAGGAGGAATCCAGGGTAAGAAAGCAGTTTTAGAGATCATCAAAGCTAGCTGAATCAATTTTAGTGCAATGGAGTAAAGCCACATGAATAAGGCAAGGTGATGATAATACTCAATATTTTTTCTCTGTGATTAAAAAGAGGAAAATTATTCAAAGTATCACACAAGTTAGGAATGAATAGAATCAATAGCAGCATGATCCTACATCAGTGGAAAAAGAGTTACTTGGTGCAGATGGAGGTTCCAGGAAGAAGTCACATGATGAAATCTTTAAGCAAGGGCCAAAAGTTACTAATGAGCACCAATGTTACTTGCTGCAACCTTTCTCTGCACAGGATATCAAGAGAGTTATGTTCAGTATTAATATTTATAAGATCCCAGGGCCTAATGGGTATGGCTGTGGTTTCCATGGGGACGCTTGAGAGGTTAATTGTGATGATGTATGTCCATTTATACAAGAATTTTTTTCAAAATGGAAGAGTGTTAAGGTAATTAATTGCTACCATGATTTCATTAATTCCAAAGGTGGATGGTCCTGAATATGCAAGACCATATAGGCCTATATCTTGCTGTAATACACTATAAATGTATTTCAAAGCATATTTGTAGTAGGCTCAATAAAGTTCTACCTAGGCTGGTAAGCTCTTCTCAAGCAACCTTATTTAAAGGCAGGTCAATGATTAAAAATGACTTGATAGGTCATGATGTTTTGAGACATTATAATAGGAAGACTACTCTTATATGTCTCATGAAGATTGATCTTAGGAAAGCATATGGCATGGTAAAATGGGATTTTGTGAGGGACATGCTGATTAGATATGTTTTTCCTACAAAATTTGTGCAACTGGTGATGGAGTGTGTCACCACTACTAGTTTTTCTATGAAAGTGATACTGAAGGATATGGTTTCTTTGAAGGAAAAAGAGGGTTGATGTAGGGTGATCCCATCTCACCTCTATTATTTTTATTTTTCGTAGAATATTTCTCAAGGATCTTGTAAAGAATGATCAAGCTAACTGATTTTCATACCATTCTATATGCAAAAAGAAACAACTCACACCTCCCATCTTTGGAGATGATCTAATGATCTTATATAAAGGGAATGAGCAATCAGTAGTAGGATCATGGAAGCAATTCAATGTTTTACAGATACTGCTTGGTGTTAATTGCAAATTGAGAAGTCCAACATGTTTATAGGTAGACGGACGGAAACTGCGAACCAAAGGCTACTTGTTATCACAGGTTTTGTTATAGGTGCTTTGCCTACTAAATCTTGGGATCTCCACTTTCAGATAAGAAATGGGGCAAGGTGGATCGCCATTAACTCAAAAGGAGGATTACAGAGAATATTAGGACTTCATCAACCAAGCACTTATCTTATGTTGGTAGGCTTCAAATTGTGAGCTCTGTTCTGTTTTCATGCATAATTGTTAGAGCTCTTTATTTTTACTGCCACAAAGTGTCATTAAATTAGTACAAAAGAAATGTAGAGAGATTCTTTGGGATTCTACTGAAGAAAATAAAAAGATGGCACTTGTTGCTTGGTATAATATTTGTTGTCCTAAATCAATGGGTTGTTTGAATATAAAGAGTTGTAGATCGTGAAAGATAGCTATAATGGGTAAGTTGTTCTAGTGGATACATCACAGTAAAGAGCAACTTTGGGTACAGTGGGTGCATTTATATGATGGGAGAAGTTGGCTTTTGGTTCCATTACCCTCCAAGTGATTGCAGCTGGTATTGGAGGCAACTTCACAAGATTAAATTGGGAATGAGTACTTAGTATACGACGGAGAGATACAACTTATCATCTAATGGTAGTTACCAGATATCCCTAAGCTATCTAGCCTTGATGGGGCAGATGAATGCTTTATGGGAAGATGATTTAATTTAGAACAAAATAATGTTTCCTAAACATAGGTTCCTAATGTGGTTGGCTGTGTAGGGGAAGCTACTTACTAGAGGAAGGTTGTGGAGGTTGGGAATTCAATATGAGGACATGAGTTATGTACTATGTGACCAACAAATAATTAAAACTTCTCAACATTTGTTTTCAGAATGCATATTGTCTAAGGAGCTTTGGAAGAAAATATCTGGTTGGCTGGGGATTGAGATTACATTAGCTGATATCCAGCACACACTACTCAGAGTTAAGTAGAAACACCGGAGGAAGTTCACAAAAGAGGTTGCGGTTGCAGTTGCAAGTTATGGAGCTAGGTTTATCATCTTTGGGAAGCTACGAACGGGAAAATTTTTAGGCAACAGAATGTAAACTTAAATTACATAATGCATCAAATTCAAAGTATAGTGGTAGAAAGGGTTCATATTTTTAGTGAGTCCAAGCTATCCAGGAAGTGTTTGATGTTTGTGCACAAATTTGTAACTAGTTCCCCAAGGCTTAGCAAGCATGACAATCTTCCTAGAAGGTGGCTAGCTACTTAGTGTTCTATAGATGTATTGATTTTGGTTGTATGGTAATATTTACATATTGCAAAAAAACACTCAAAGGTAGGATTACCTTTCTTCTCAATTCATTTTTTGTATTTCAGGCAATCTTTCTTCTAGTGTCGCTTCTTCTTGTAGAAACGAGAAGAATCTTTGTCAAGACTGTCTTTCTTCTTCGTAAAAACACCTTTTCCCTTCTTTGCATTTCTCTTTTCGTAAGTCACCAAATTATACTTTCAGTTATCTCATGTTTCAACCTCTCTTCTTCTTAAACACACAGTCAGGATTTTATTAATTGACCATTTATTTTTATATGTACTATAAGATATTTTGAATGGACCATATTCGCAAAAAGACAGTTGAGAATAAAATGCACAAAAAATGGTGCATGCATATCAACCTCAAGGGACTTGAGTTTAGTAGAAATATTTCTCTTCTCCATAATGTGCTCGTTATGACTCCTTTCAAATGTCATACTTGAGAGACTCTTCATAGGGGTGCTGGCTAGCATCTTATCAGAGCTTACAAATTGTTCATCAATTGCTTTCATGTAAGATTTGACTTTGTCATTGTATAGGATGGAATCGCTAATACTTTAGATTATATGAGCTTTAATGAGCATTAAGATCAAGAGATTGAATCACTCCCACCTCTCATAGAAACCTTAGCTTCTAGCGTACTTGATTCCGTGAGTTAGGTGGTTCTTGCATGGAGAGCCAAATCCAGATCCGTACATCCTGAAGTGACATCCCTGGAGGGTGAGTCAGGGCCTAATTAAATAAAGCAATAGAAAAAGTTGTGTTGACCATAAAACAAGGATACACATACCTAAGATATGAAATATATAACCATCAAAGTGAATCGCGTAAATACCGATTCTAAATAATTTTTAAACCTTTCTGTGGAGAAATGTTGCAATCCATGCATAAAATTTACTTAACTTTATTAATCGAATAAATCCATAAAATAATCTATACCTGTGGGCATAGGCTAATTGTGAATAAAAGATTTTATTTTTACTAAAAAAGAAATTTTATTCATAAACAAGCATTATTATTACATAGATGGAACAAACCAAGCTAGTTTCCTCCGTGTGGGGGTAAGGTTACTAATTTGATGAGGTAATCAGACCATATTAGATATCATTGTCATATTTTAATCACTTAAGTTTATGTGATTAAAGAATTTAATTTTCTTTATATCATACACTCAAGATGTTGTGGCTAACCCAAAAGTATGATAAAAGGAACTTAGATGACATCTTACAATAGAAAACTTTAAATAATTAATTTAAACTTTATGTTAAATATTAAAATACAAAAACAGATTGTATAGACTAAGCCTGCACCAAATATAATTCGATGCACAAAATATTTTACGTCAATCAAAAAAAAACCACGCATGACAAAGAAATAGGTCGAGCCTACATATCCTTTATTAAGAAGGGTAATTCTTTCTTAAAATGTATTCTCATGTTAATAGAATATATGGTGTAACAATAAAAATATCAAAAGTTTATTTTTCATACAAGCCTTGGTATAGCAAATAACGACAATTGAGAGTATAAATTACGATCTGATAGACAAACAAAAGGCCAAATTTCAAAATTAAAAAAAACATTTGCCATTTAATAATAAGAAAACAAACCACGATTTTCATTGTTTGAGTAGAATGAATACTTGATTCAGGTGCAAGTTGCTCATTCTAGTTAATATTATGACATATCGTATACCATGAGATAACTCATAGTCCATGTAAACACTAAACAATCTGGCTAAAGTATAACTCTGATACCATATATTGAATTTCACTACATCCACAGAATCAAACACAACGAATAAATAAATAGAAAGTACCTTCAATCATTATTGTTCAAGTGTTAGAAAAAAATCATTTTTGAGAGAAAATAATTTAGAGCACAAGCTTTAGTGTCTTTTAGCTTATGCATATCTCAGAATTGGGGATGTCAAATTGATGGAGTCACAAACGTATTTATATGTATGTTAGAGAGTTCTAAGAAACTTTTTAATCCTAGGGGTTCATAAATTATTTTCTATTTATCAAAGAAATTACATATATGCATAACTTGAAGAAAAATTAATTAACTAATTTATTACTTTATTTGAAAAATAATGTAAATATTTTATTACCAAATACATCAATCATAATCAAAGTCCCTTAAGTAAATTCTTACAAATGGAGCTATACATAAATCTCATAGTTGGAGAAGGCTTATGAAAGTCAGAAACAAAATAGAGCATTTGATACGATGGAAAGTGAATAATGGAAATTCCAACTTTTGGTGGGACAACTGGACCGGAAAGGTTGGTTAGCTAATTTTTGTAATGCTTCAACCTTAGTTAGAAGACAAGTTGCAGAGTACATCAAAGAGGGTAGATGGGATATGGTTAAACTCAAAAGCGTGCTCCCTTTTAGTATGGTTATTCACACAACCTATGTGGACCGCAAATGCAGATTGAATTTTTTTTTCTTTTTTTTGGAAATCATCATGGAATAGCATCAGAGAGCAACATAATACCTCTTTTACCAACAAAATAATCTGTTCCGGAAATATCTCCCTCAAAATTTCCTTCTTTACATGGAAATTATTCAACCATAAAATCCCTGTTGACCTCAATATGAAAAGATTTGGTATTAATCTACCATCCATGTGTTCTTGATGTTACAATTACCATCATTAAGACAAGGAACGTCTAGTTTATGGAAGTATGATAGGCCAAAAAGTTTGGTTATATTTCAATAATGTGTTTGGTATTTAGGCCAATAATAGATTGAGAACTCTTATCATGAACTGGTGGATGAATAAAGGGAGAAATCCAATCTACAACCTGAATAAAGGGAGAAATCCAATCTACAACCTGAGCTTACAAATCCTCCCCAGTATCATTTTGTGGAATATTTGAAAAGCAAGATGCAAAAGTAGATACGACAATATCCCTATGAATGCTAAAAGAATTATTTATCAAATTGGTCATGATTTGACGTTAGTGGCTTAAATGAATTCCTCAAATCCCTCCTTATATCTGCTGGGAACTATTCCAGAAACTGTTAGACCATTCTGGATATCATGAGTCTGTTCTAGAAATTAAGTGACTAACTCCTAAGCTAGGTTGCATCAAGCTGAATATTGATGGATGTTCAAAAGGTAATCCGGAGCCATGTGGTGCTGGTGGGATCATTAGAAATGAACAAGGCTAGATGATCATTGCCTTTGCGATGCCTTTGGGTAATATTTCTAATAACATGGCTGAAGCTCTTACCCTAAAAAATGGAATGGAGTTGTGTATCTCAAAAGGGATTAAAAACATAGAAGTGGAAAGTGACTCTAAACTACTCACTGAATGGATCAAAGAGGTACATGATCCACCTTGGAATGTATGGGAGATCATTGAAGATAATTAAAAGACAAACTACTAGCTTTGTGATAAGTCCTAAAACTTACCAGGGTAATTATCCGTCTGAGAACCACGAACAAAAGAGCTTCCAACCTTGTTAACAA
>JBDJHY011029569.1:863-14282 GCA_039654485.1 Withania somnifera
GTGGTGTGCTTAATGAGCCTCTAACTAGTGTTTTTGTTGATAAAGTTGATCATAAAGATGGGAGTAAATCTTTGGGCAAGACACGTATTGAGGACCCTATTCCTTACCTTGGACGTGATTTGAGAAGTGGATTTCTCCAGGAAATGATCAACCTCGTTCCTTTCACTTTGCTTAAACGACTACATACCTAATTTTTTACTCATTTATGTCAAATCGTCAGAGATAGTGTGCTTGAAAGTAACTCAACTAATGGTGATTTCCTTGTGGAGAGAGAACTTACATGTTTAAAGTCCTCTTCTTTGATTGATAGTTATTTATTCAAGTAAATATCTTGTTTGAATACGATGATGAAATCACTCCTTGGGAAATGGCTAGTGGGGTACAACATGATGATCTAGAAACTCTTCTCGAGGGTTACCATATTTACGAGAATCCACTATGATGTGAAAACAACCCTCCAAAGTTGGAGATCTCTTGTTAGAAGGTTAGAGTACACTTGTAGGGAAGGATCATTCTAAAGGGAAAGGTGACTCATGTTCTTCATGTGATACTTTTTCCTCCTTGGATGTTAAATTTCATGATGATTTTTCCATTAAGGAAACCTTAGATTAAGTTGTTGACTTGATTGACACCTTTCTTTATAATTTGCTCAATTTTGGAAAAGAAGGTGATGTGTTCCCTATCCTTGACCCTTCTTCATTAGGTGGCCTCCAACTTGATGGTTTGGGTAACCCTATTGTAGTGGATAGTTGTCTCATATTTGAGTACCCCCAAGATGAAGTGGTTTTAGAAACACCTTTCTCTATTACCTATTTTCATATGATGATCCTCATGTATGTGAGACTGATTCCTATGTGAATAGGAGGGGAAAACATGTCTATGGGAATGTTGTTGATGCTATTTTATATATTTCTTTGTCTTTTGACCCTAGTGATCGATTGGGAGAAATTCCACCCTTGATGTAGCCAATGTATTAGGTGGAATGCTAACTTGGGTTGACCTTGTTGATGATATTTCACTTAACCATGTGGGCTATTTGTGGTGCTTGAACTAAAGGGGCAATTGTGTTTCATGGAATATAGGGCCATTGGTTGTTTTCATATGTGTCTTCCCAAGTATAATGGTTTTATTTTTTCCCTTTGTAAAGTTTCCTTGAGTATCCAAGTAAATATTGTGTGTTGGGGGTTCAAACCTTTGTGCTTCATTTTGATACTCGAATATATGTTAAGTGTGTTCAATCATGGCATAGTGATAGAATTTTTATTGCTAACTCTAACCCTCATTCCATGAGGATGTTTTCTTTGTTTTATTTCCCTATGGTTTTTTTAGGTTTCTATTCAAGGACGAACTCTTTTGAATAAGGGGAGGATGATACGGATTTGTCCAAGGCTAATCTTGACAAATCAAAGAATGGAAGCCTTAGTCGAGAGATGCAAGCTATGAGCTAATCGAGAATGACTTCAATGAATTTGAATACCCTATTTAGTTCTCCTCGAGATCAATATCATGTTTGGATGGTCCCTTAGGGCAAGAATAAAGCTTCTATAAAAGTTGGCTAGCCTGCCTGAGAGCTGATAGCCCCCCCCCCAAACTAGTTGTCCAAATTGGATTGGTCATCCAACTGACTGCCCAAAATGGACTGGCCTTCCATTTTGCATCTTAAGGGTAGACGATTCTCCCAAATGGTCATTTGGTAGCTTTTAGCTGGTTCCGGTACTTAATGGGTAAAATAGTTAGATTTTACTACTTTTGGGATAATAATGTAATTAAACTAAGCCCTTTACTATATGTAGGTAATCTCTCATTTCATTAGGGAGATTTTGATGATTTTATGATGTATTAACTCTTTTGAGTTGAATATCTTGTTAGAGAGGATAGCTTTTGGAAAATCTTGATTTATGCCTTCTAAAAATGGTAGTTCCGAGGTGATTATGGTTTTCTTGGGGTTTCTATTAGAGTTTAGTGCTTGATTTTGATTAATCAAATGGGCCATCGAGTTTGATACACCCTTTTGTTGTATTAGGTTTCCTTTTCTTGTGTTTAATTATCTATCCTCTATCCTTATTTTTATTTATTGCTTTCGCATACTTGTATCCATATCATATGATATCATAGCATCAATAGAATTTTGTTTCTACGAAATTTATCTTGGAGTTTTTTATATCTATTGATTCAAAACAATAGTTGCAAATCTCTATAAAAAGATTGTTGTTTCTTGGTTTCAATACTAGATTTGTGTTTCCTAGTATCAACTGAGTCACAATCCAAAGTTTTGAGTCATTCCAAGTTGATTTGAGTTATCTACCATTGTTGGGTTTTGAGAGCTTGAAGAACTTTAAATGGGTCTTTGAATTTGGATTTTTTTCGGGTTAAAAAGTATTGGGTGTTTTATTTTTAACTTGCTTGGAAGTCTAATCTCAAAGTTTGGTGTAGATTAGAGTTGAAACCCGTAAGGGCCAAATTTTGTTGTTCTTCATGTTCTTCATGAACTTGAAGAACATATAAGTGGGTTCCATTTTCCTGGAGGATTTGGGTTTGTAATTGTGTTACTATCTATTGTAGTTTTTTTCTTTCATCAAGGGAAACTTAAATCTCAAGTTTGAAGGGATTCCAAGCTCAATGAGTGGATTTCAAAAATTTGGGTGTTCATAGTCTACATTTATTAGATCCGAATTTTGAACTTCATTTTGAGGGTCCATTGGTTGATTTCGGAGCTCCTAAGGTGTAAAAAAGTGATTATCATGGTCAAAGGAGCTTGGAAATCAAGTTTGAAGATATTTGAGTGAGAATTGAGGAAGACTCCAAAGCTTGAAGTTCACCTTCAGTGGTGTTCTTCAAAGTTTAAAGAGGGTTTTAATTGGGTATTTGATTCAGGTGAAATTTGAAGATAAAAAGTAGTGGAATTTTTTCCTCACCTCTAAAGGACTCGTGGTTAAAATTTTAGACAATAAAAAGAGGGCTTTTGATCCAAAAACCTTTATTCAAAGTTTTTGAAATCTTTTTGGGGTTTTATTATTCACTTAATGAAGGGGAAAAACGTCCAAGGAAGTTGAAACTGAAAAAGGATCAAGGTTTGATGATTTGAAGCTGGGCAGTCCATTTTCTTACCGTCTGGACGTTTTAGGCGAGTTTTCCAATCTTGGATAAGCTTCCCCTTGTTCTTTCCATCAAGTGATTGTGTGAGGTAGTATATTTTTTCTAAGGATGACAAATATTCAAGTCCATTGGATGATCTTCCCACTCCCGAACGAGCTGTCTTTCACAAACAGTCCAAACCAACTTGGACAGTAAGAACTCAACTAATTAGGGAGAGCCGTCACATTCTGGAAGAGCTGACCATTGAAGCTACCCAATTGGATAGTTTTTAGGCAGTATAGAACTTAGTGTATGACACCAACCAAGGAGTTTTAGATGATCCTCCCCTTAAAGGACAAGCCGCCCACCACAAAAAAGCCAGGTCGTCTAATTTTGCTACACTAAATCAAACTTGTTTCTTTGGGACGGCTAGAATTAAAGTCATTTTGAATATCTTCCCTCACATATCTAACGAAACTTCCAAAACCTTAGACAAACCTTCCAACCCAAGAAGAACCGTCCACTTTACCGCCCAAACTCAACATTCAAATCCAAGTGTGGTACTTTAAATTAACCCCGGATCCAAGTTTTTTCATGCTTCCTCATCTCTTCTCAACTAGTATTGATTAGTATTAATTCATACTAATTAATAACTTATTTATTTTTAGATTTTATCTTTTTCTAATTAGCTTTCTTTCAAGTATTTCTAGTTTTATTTTGTCGATTTTCTTGATTCTAGTACCTTGTTTATTTTTGTCTATTTTTATGTCAACAAGAATCCATTCTAACTTCGAGCATTCATCGATACTTGAATACTACCAGATCGATCAAGGTTCAAACAATTCGAGCCAAACTTTTGAGGTATTCAAAGAGAGATATAGAATGTTGGTAAGCATTTTTCTATTAACTTTGTCTGTTCTTTTGTAGGTATATTTTGTTTCTTTTGTATATATAAGGAGATGTTGTAATGTAGCTTCATGTTATGGTGAATACGACATGGGAAACTATCATTATGGTAGTAAAAAATTAGATACAACGATGATGGAGCTTATTGCATTTATAAAAATAGCCATGATCATGATACATATGGGAATGAAAGCTACTATTCCGAAGGCGAATATGATGTGAATGATAATATTTCTCTTATAAAGAGTATGAGTAGTCATGTGCTGTTTCTTATGATGACAATGGAGTTGGCAATGAGTCCTACACTTCCCAACCCATGAGAAATGCTAGGGGAAGTTCATTTGCAATGTCTATAGAATCCACATCCTATACTTCTAGTAAATCACAAAATTTGGGATATAAAGATCTAAATGGTTATGTCACTCTTCCTATCGTTGTGGGAAAATATGGTCCCGAAGTTTACCTTGATTGAGAATGTCTATCTATGAATTTTCCAATGTTACAACAAATAGGAAGATTTGGAGCGCATATGGCATCTAAAAGGGAAAGAATATCAATGGTGGTTATAGAAGAGTAGGCATATCTATACTCCAAATTGAGAATGCTTGAATGAGTTTTTAGGATCCAAATATGTTCCGGAAGAGTACACAAAGCTCTACAATAGGGATCCCGAAATGCAAGTTCATAAGATCAAAGATGAAATTTATGGAGTTATGGGCTTTGATCTTGTCTTACATTGTAGCCTTTATGAAAACTATGTCACCCCTTCTACTATGAAGTACCTAAGGATACCTTTAGTCTCCAAGCTATATCCATATGTCAAGGATGGATACAAGGCTACTAAGTGTGTGAAGGTTTCCTTAGGTTGCCATGGTTTCGAGAAAAGGTGTGGTGGGACGTAGCTTCCTTGAACAATTTCCATATGTTCTTAGGAGATATTTGGTTTGCAATATGGGTAATCCCGAAGGAAAAAAGTTTGTACAAGTACTTTGTGGACCAATGGGGTCTTGAAATCCTTGAACTCCCATAGCACAAATTAAGAGAGAAAAGATCGAGAGGAGTAAGGGAGTGCAAAGTGTAAATATAAGAGAGGAAAAAGGATAGGTTGTGTGGAGTGATGTGAGGGAGTTTCCACAAACCCAATCGAACCCTTTTTTTTATTTCCCTTCTCTTAATGCCTCTTATGTAGTATAACCTTGGCAAGTGAAACTTTCGACATGAAGCCAATATTTGAGTAAATGTGGAAAAACATAGCCTTATTTCAAGAACAATAGAAAATAGTAGAGTCTATGCGTCAAGGTAAAGAATCATTATTTGATAGTCCTAAAGGTATGAAAGCTAATCTCGGTAGTTCAAATGATGTGAATGAGAATGATTCGAATTTGGATGCTAGTACTAGCTGATCTTTATGTGAGCTAAATAGTTTCTGACTTGTCTTGATAATGTACAAGTTGAGGTTATGGAAACACTAGTTGATCCTATAGATCAACGAATTGATTCTTCTTGCAAGATCAATTTTGTCCACCTAGTGATACCACTTTTGCTTTGGTTGATAGTGCATTTTCAAATGAATCCTTTCCATAAAGTGATACTAGCCTTGTTGAGGATGTACCAACACTAGTTGATCCTAATAATGACCGGTTTGATTCTCCTAGAGAGGTCAATCAATGTCCACCTAGTTTTGATACATGTACTCTCCATGATAGTACATTATCTTGTGGTGATGGTATTGATCAACTTGATACTAAATGTGAACCACTAATTGAAGATGTTTGTGGTGTGCTTAATGAGCCTCCAATTAGTTTTGTTATCAATAAAGTTTATCATGAGTCTAGGAGTGACTCTTTGGGAAAGTCAGGAATTGAAGACCCTAGTTCTTTATCTTTCTCTTAGAGATAGCATACTTGAAAGTAATTCAATTAATGATGTTTACCTTGTGGAGAGTGAAATTACATGTTTTAAATCTTCTTCTTTGATTAATGGTTCTCTCTTTAAGTATAATATTTTATTTGAATATGATGATGAAATCACTCCTTGAGAAATGGATATTGGGGTACAACATGATGATGTGGAAAATCTTCTTGAGGGTTACCATACTTATAAGAACCCACTATTGTGTGAAAACATCCCTCCCTAAGTTAGAAATCTCTTCTTGGAAGGTAAGAGTATGCTTGTAGGGAAGGGCCATTCTAAAAGGGAAGGTGACCCATGTTCTTCATGTGATACTTCTTCCTTCTTGTGTATTCAAATTCATGATGATGTTGCCTTTAAGGACACCTTGGATGAAGTTGTTGAGTGACACCTTTCTTTATAATTTGCTTGATTTTGGACGAAAAGGCGATGTGTGCCCTATCCTTGACCCTTCTTAATTAGGTGGCCTTCAACTTGGTGGTTTGTGTGACCCTATCATAGTGAATAGTTTTCTCTCATTCAAGTACCCCCAATATGATGTTGTTTTAGGAAACTTCTTTCTCTATTACCTATTTTCATATGATGATACTCATGTTTGTGAGATTAATTCCTGTGTGAATAGGAGTGACAACCGCGTCTATGGGAATTATTTGTATCCTATTTCATATGTTGCTTTTCCATTTGACCCTGGTGATGGATTGGGAGAAATACTACCCTTGATGATAGCCAATGTATTAGGTGGAATGCTAACTTGGATTGACCTTGTTGATGATATTTCACTTAACCATGGGCGCTATTTTATATTGCTTGAATTAAAAGGGCATTTGTGTTTCATGGAATATAAGGCCATTGGTGGTTTGCATGTATCTTTGCCTAAGTATAATGGTTCAAATTTTAATCCCCCTGTAAATTTTCCTTGAGTAGCCAACTAAATCTTGTATGTTGGGGGTTCCAAAACTTTGTGCTTTATTTTGATACTTGGCTATAAGTTAAGTGTGTGCAATCATGGCATAGTGATAGAATAGTTATAGCTAACCCTAACCTGCATGCCATAAGGATGTTTTCTTTGTTGTATTTCCCTATGGTTTTGCTTTGTTTGGATTCAAGAAAGAATCCTTTTCAAGAAGGGGAGGATGATATGTATCTGGTCGAGGTTAGTCTTGACAAATCAAAGCATGAACGTCTTATCCGAGAGATACAAGCTATGAGCACGAGGTTAGTCTTGACAAATCAAAGCATGGAAGCCTTATTTGAGAGATACAAGCCATGAGCACTTCGATAATGACTTTGATGACTTTAAAAACCCTATTTAGTAATTCTCGGGATCAATCATGTTTGGATGGTCGCCTGGGGATAGAGGAAATCTCGAGAGTAAGGAAAAGCTTGTAGAAGAGTTGGACAGTCTACCTTGGAGAAGACAAGCCGCCCAACTGACCGCCAAAATGGACTAGTCATCCATTTGCCTTCCCTAAGGTAGACTGCTCTCCTAAATGGTTGTCTGTAAGATTTTGGATTGGTTTTCGTACTTAAAGGGCCAATTAATTAGGTTTTACTACTTTTAGGCTAATAATGTAATTAAAATAAACCCTTTACTATATATACGTAGTCTTTTATTTCATTAGGGAGCTTATGATGTATTAACTCTTGTGAGTTGAATCTCTTGTTAGAGATGGATAGTTTTTGGCAAAGCTCAATTAATGCCTTCTAGAAACGGTAGTCAAGGTGATTATGGTTTCTTTGGGGTTTTTATAAGAGTTTAGTTCTTGATTCGAATTAATCGAACAGATCATCAAGTTTTATACACTCTTTGGTTCTATTAGGTTTCCTTTTTTTATGTTTTACTATCTATCCTCTATCTTTATTTTTGTTTATTGCTTCCGTGTATCTGTATTCGTATCACTTGTTGACATAGATAGTTGTGTTTACATGATATTTATGGACTTCATTTGTGACTTATCTTCTTTACCTTCCTCCAATTAACTATATTTATGTCGCTTATGTGCCGGGTAGGGTCTTCGAGTCCTATTAGGTACTCATTGCTTCAGCAATTAGTATACTTCTGTGTCTTCCTGGATATAGATATAGGTGTGAGTTATCACCACTAACATAGCGGATTCTACTAGCTAGCTAACTTCAGAGATATAGGATGAGCTCCAAGCATTCAAAGTTACTTGCATCTCTTCTCTTCTTGTTTTGTATCTTTTGTATTCTCGAGTCAAATTTATCATGTATTTATCATTGGATGATATGTACTCCATACCTTGTAGTAGCTCATGTATACACTAATACTGGGTCTTGGGAGGGTTTTGTTGATTGTTCTACTTTATTTTATGTATATTATTTTTCCTTTTTATTGTTCCTATTGCTTTACTTACTGGTGTTTAGCATTATTATTTGTGTTAGCCTACTGCTTACGACTCTAGGATACTAGATTGGTTCACTTATCGGTGGGATAGTAGGTATCATCGTGACTTGAGAAATCGGGTCATGGTAGCTTGCTCTGGGACGCTAAAGATTCATACTTGGTTGGCATACCTCCATGGACCTTACCTATGGGCTATGAGTGACTAGAGGAGGGGTATAGGTCGGAGTAGGGATTTATAGGGCTTGCCCTTCTATGGGTCCTTCCTACTGGGCCTAAGGGTATCTGGGGAGGAGCCTATATAGGAACTACTACATCATTCTGTTTGTATTACTTTTACTGTACTTGTCTTCTATATGAACTCTCCGGTAGTATGGGTTGTATGGGTGAGCGTGACTTGTTTGTACTCTTCCATTCTTATGGGGGCTTGGAAGGCTTTATCTGTTTTATGACTTTTTATACTGTTAGTATTAGCTGTAGATCTAGATGCTAATTGTCTTTATCTGATGGGCCGATTTGTGTGTATTACTACTTTTTATACTTCCTTTTCACGTCCTTGAGGTTAGCATTACAATGTTTATTCCCCTTAGTCTTATTTTCCATTTGTCTTATCTTTTTTTTCTATTATTATTGTTGTACTGCTGCAAGGATCCCGGGTATGTCTTCTTTCTTTACCTGAGTCTTTCTCCTTGATTTAGCTAGTGATATTTACCTTACTGTGTGTTTTCTTACTTCTTTATGTATGGCTAGCTTCCTGTGTTGTATTATTTGTTTCTGCGATGTTTTTTTTACATTTCTGTTATTTACTGTGATTATGCTTGTTATGTTCTTGGTGGGCTCTCGAAGCCTACTGGGTACTTATTGTTTCAGCGACTTGTACTTATCTTCATATGCATTTTCTTGGTACAAATTCAGGTACTAGTACCCACCACTGACTTCGTTGTTCATGCCTCTTTTCCATGAACTTTTTGAGATACAGGATGAGCTTCAGATGTCCAACCTAGCCTGCATCTTTTCATCCTTTATGTTGTCTCTTTGTACTTCAGTGACGGACCTTATATTACATTTACCTTGTATTTTGTACCTTATAGTAGGCCCTATATATACTGATACTAGTTCTTGGGAGGTTTTCTGATTGTGTTTAATATTATCTTGCTTCTCTATTTTCATCATTTATCCTTTTGCTTCTACTTATTGTGATCGTGTATCTCCGTATTTTCTTTAGTAGGCCATCACTTATGACTTTGGGCTATAGGGTTAGTTCGCCTACTCGTGGGATAGTAAGTGTCCTCATAATCTAAAATAATAAATTTTATAAACCAAACTCTAAAAGAATTTCCATAAAGTTTGATAATGAGACTTGAATTTTCTTATTTTGTGGTTGAGATTTGATTTGACTTGTGTTTTCTATCTTATTACTTATCTTTGAGACTGATATATGATTTGCTTAAGAAAGTGAAATTCTGTGTTTACTTGCTATACGTTTTTATACGAGCACAGAAAGCACCAAACATACGACCCAGGTGATCCAAGCTAAGGACGGTATGAAGGCACCAAAGGAGACTCAAAGAGGCATAACCACGTGCCAAGGAAGGCAGTCTCAAGTTTGGAAAATAGCTTGGGCAGGATGGCAGACTTCGAGGGCTTGAGTTGATGCGACCCAAACTTGAGGGGTCAATGTGATAGCTTTAAGACTTGAAGGACTGTTTTGTCATATTGAGTTACTTTTGGGCTAAATTGTATTTATTCAATAATTAGACTATTATAATGGGCTGTCTTGCATTAGGTTAAATAGACTTGATGAATATTGATATGAACTCTTTGAGAGTATAGTTATAGCTTAGCATAGCCTAGCATAATTTAGCATATTCGTAGAACGCAATTGTGGGTGGATTCTTGTAGTTGCTTGATAACTTCTTTTCACTTTCAATCGAAGGATTTTCCATTTTTGGATTCGATTTGATTGTCTGTTGATAGATTTTCGGGGTCTACGGTGTCTCGTAGGTTCAATTGAGAGGTGAGAGTAACCAGTCCTTTGTTGCTCATAAACAGGTGTGTTATTGTTGATTTCCGCATATCCTTTTCTTTTATTTCTTTCTCCTTAGTACCTCATACATTTTATATATCGAACCGTATCATTTGGTATCAGAGCTTTGGCTAGTAATTCGTTTCGTCGAATTACAATCCTTAGTTCATAAATAAAAAAATTAAAAAAAAAGAGCAAAATTTTGAGTTTTTGGAAAAAAATCCAGAAATTTTAAATTTTCGTGTTAAATTTGGTTTTCCTCATGTGTAATCATGCTTCCCTAGCAATTTGAGTCAAGTGTCTTCAATTTGGAGTCATTCTGGGGTGTTTTGGGGTGTCCGCCGTTGTTGACGTTGGAGGAAGAAAACTAGGGTTAGTAGGGTTGGAATTTTGGTTGTGTTTTTGTGCGTAGAAATTAGTTGGATTTTTTACCCATATCAAAAGGAGCACGTAGCCAAAATTTAAGGGGGAACGAAGTTCGTTTGAGGGTGGTTGAGTGTTCAAAAGTTCTAACCGTTCTTGAGTGTTCTTCATGTTAATGTGTGAAGAAGGTTGAAAACTAGGGTGTTTAATCCATCATCCTTGATTTGAATATTATTTGGGTGTTTAAAAGTTGATTTTCTTCTTTCCCAAGTCATTAGAAACCTAGGTGTCAAGTTTCATTCAATTTCGGGTTGATTCGGAAAAGCTGAAATTTTTGGTGTTCTTGGTGTGATTCACATTTTGATCTTGAAAGATCTTTAATTTTTGGTGTTTTTTATCCATATTAAGTGTTTTTTGAGTGGTAAAAGGTTTTATGACACGTGAAATTACCATATCGGTCAAGTACAAGGTCAAAATTACAAAGGGGGACCAAAAAGGAACATCCCGTGTAGTGTTTTCGGGCTTGTTGTCCAAGACGGCGGCCAGACCACCATAGATGGTGGACCTCCATCCAAGATGGAGGTCAAGGAATCCTATAAGGTGGTCAAGGGTATTGGGACGACGGTCAAAGGCTGTTTGAAGCTTGTTTGCTTAGTGGACAACACGGCGGTCCGCCCTCACCTAGGGCGGTCAAGTGTGATTGAAAAAAGACTCCATATTTGTTCTAAACTTTATGGTAACATCTTCCCTTGATCCAATTCAAGTTCTTTATCATTATTTCATTTAGGTGTCAATTAATTTGTAGTTTCATTTCTTGTCTCTGAAAGCTAGTTTACAACTAGTAATTGTCCTACTTAGTTGTTAATTAGTTCTTAGAGTCCATTTCTTTTCGTACTATTTCATTCAAGATTTTATTATTTTATATAATCGTTGTGAATTCTTGATTCAAGTTTGGTTTTTCCTTAATACTTTGTGTGTCTCTAAGGATCCATTCTTCCACAAAGCTTGAAAACCTTAAGTTGTTTGTGAAAAGCTAGTTCGCTATCAACTTTGGGACAAAGCCTAAGAGGTTAGTTAAGCAATACATACGAGTGATTATGAGGACTTTACTACTAATGTGTTTGCTTATTTTGTAGGTACTCACAAACGTTTTTTCATTACAATAGCTTCCATGGCTTCGGGACTTCAGTATGAAAATAATACATATAGAATTGGTAGTGGGAGATATGGGTAAAAGGGTTCCTATACCTATGAGGATAAGCTCTATAGATATGAAGTAGAGCCTTTTGGGTGTTATGAAGGTACACCTCATGTATAATCTTATGTTACTTCCTACTCTAAGCAAGGGGGTGTAGGTGTACCTGGGAGACGTCGAGACGACATCTGTGTTATCCTTCTTCTACCCCTAGGAGTGTCGTAACTAGTTCCTCTTGGTGGGTATCATGCTCCAAGTAGTGACAGTGAGAGAAGGGTTGGAGGAACTCAAAGACAATGTAGTCTAGTGAATTTAGGGGGCCGAGTAAGTGATGTCCCGGTGAGAAGAATGTCAAAGTTCAATGTGAAAATATGTGGTAGCCACCGGTATGCATTTGAATTTGATGATAATAAGCCTCACAACTAAATTATGCTTTATGCGGTTAATGTGTTTGGACTAGCTTGGGAAATGCGACGAGACCTTTATCTACTTTACAAGTATTGGGTAGATAGGAGGGTGAAAATGTTCTTTATACTTGGTAACTATCATGAAGAAGTTTGGTGTGATGTTTTCCCATTGATAAACAGGAAAGTACTTTTGGTAAACTCTTGGTTTCTAGAACAACTATGTCAAAGACCGCAATGGGAATCCTCTTATTCCACCAACACCTCTTAAAAGAATGAGAACAAGTGAAGCACTTTCTTTTGGAAGGTCGGCCAGTTCGCATGTGAAAAGTTTGTACAGGGCCGAAGTGTCTCAGGAAGTGGTGAGAAACCCTTCCCCAAAAATCCATGACACCTTCCCTAACTCCAAAGTTATTGAGAGACAAAAGATTGAGAGGAGCAAGGGTGTGTTATGTGATAACTCTAGAGAGGAAAAAGGAGAGGATGAGTGGAGTGATGTGATGTGAGGGGGTTGTCACCACCTTGCACTAACTTGTTTTCTCTCTCTAGTTTTTGTACTTCTTATGTAGGTGATCTTAGAAGCCAGACACTTGAAAGCAAAAAGTTCTCCAAAAAAATGAACAAGGTAAAGATGATTTTTCATCTATGCCCAAAGGTAGAATAACTACTCTTAATACTTCTACTATTGTGAACAAACTTGATCATGGAGTGAGTGTGAGTAGAGGCTTAGATACCTTTGTGATTAAAGAGTCTTCTCCTTGTTTTGACAATGTACAAGTTGGGGCCGTGGAGACACTAGTTGATCCTTTAGATGACAGAATTGATTCTTCCAGCAAGAACAATTCAACTCCACCTAGTGTTGACACATAGGCCTTGATTGATAGTGCCTTGTCATATGAACCATTGCTGCAAAGTGATATTGTTCTTGTTGAGACGGTGCAAACACTAGTTGATCCTATTGATGAAGGGGTTGACCTCCCTTGTGAGGGGAATTCATGTCCACCACATTATATAGTGGTAATGATGATGGTCAACTTGGTTTGAAATGTGTTCCATTGGTTGAGAATATATAGATGTGTCCAACGAGCCTCAAGTTAGTAAAGAAATTAGTACAGTTGATCATGTGACTGGGAGTTACTCCTTGAGCAAATTATGTGTTGAGAATCCTATTGCGTAT
>JBDJHY011029678.1:0-14282 GCA_039654485.1 Withania somnifera
GAGTACTGTCAAAGAGTTAAATTTGAGCACCAGAGACCAAGTGGAGTATCCTGGATAATGACCATTTTTTTGTGGAAGTGGGGCAGATTGCCATGAATTTTGTTATGGGGCTACCTAGGATCGTGGGTAGATTTGACTTTATTTGAGTGATAGTGGATAGTTTGACTAAATTTACCTATTTCATTACCATCATGGTTGATTATAATATTTAGAAGCGAGCAAAGATTTACCTCAGTCAAATTTTTCATTTACATGGTGTCCTTGTTTTTATATCTAGGAACGAGGGTCCTTGTTCACTTCACACTTATAAGGGCACTACAACATGGTTCGGGCTCTCAGCTAGATAGTGCAACCTTTTATCCTCAGATTGATAGTCAGTTCAAATGGACAATTTAGATATTTGATGATATGTTACGAGTTTGTGTTATCGATTTTGGAGGTCGTTGGTATAAGCATTTGCCATGATGGAGTTTGCATATAATAGTTATCATTCTAGCATTCAAATGGTACCTTTTAAAGCTTTATATGTAAGAGGTGTCAATCTATGGTAGGATGGTTTGATGATTTTTAGGTAAGAGATTTGGACATAAATTTACTTCATGATGCCATAGAGCAGGTTCGAGTCATTCAGAGCAAATTGTTGAAAGCCTAGAGTAGGTAAAAGAGTTACACTGATAGATGGGCTCCAACCTTGTAGTTTATGAAGGGTGATCACGTTATACTTAAGGTGTCACCATGAAGGGTGTGATGAGGTTTGACAAGAATGGTAAGCTTAACCCTTAGTTTATTGGCCCATTTGACATTCTGGAATAGATTGGAGAGGTGTCTCACGAGTTAGCTTTGCCACCCAGTTTATCAGTGATGCATCCTACTTTTTGTGTTTCCACGCTTTAGAAATACATCCTCGACGATTCCCATGTAATTTTATAAGATCATTATTTTGGATCCAGACTTGACTTATGAGGAGGAGCCTACGGCCATTCTAGACAAGTAAGTTAGGAAGTTGCAGACTAAAGAGATTGCTTTTGTGAAGGTATAATAGAAGCATCGTCTAGTTTTAGAGGTTACGTGGGAGATTGAGTATGATATGTGTGCCAAATATCTACATCTTTTTAGGCTCCATGTACTTTCTGTTCATTTATGTTCGAGAATCAACGTTGTTCTTAGTGGTGGATAATATAATGATCCTGAAGGTCTTTTTTTTGCTATTTCTTAAAAATTACCATTTTACCCCTCTCGGTAGTTGTCCCGAGTCATATTTGCTTACTTTATGGGGTTGGTTTTGAAATCGAATCTAAAAGATATAAGTGTTGATAAATTTTTTATTTTTGGAAGCCTTTATGTTGAAATAATTAACTTTAGTTAATATTAGGAGTTTTGAGTCTTGAAATGGAATTTCATTAGTGTCATCAGCTCCAAAATATGGAGTTTGGTCTAACAAGACTTTCATTTTTAGTTTTAGACTTTTCGTGGTGATTTTATCCCATTTGATGAGATAAAGTTGAGTTTTAAGGTTGAAGTTTGATGTTGGTCAACATTTGATGATCGGACGCTCAAATTGAATTTCATCGATTTTGTTGGATTCAGGAAGTCATTTTATGTATAGAAGGAGGTTCAAAATATTTTTTGTAGGATCTGAGGGCATTTTTATTATTTTGGTTAAAAGTCTTCTTTTTTAGTAACCTTGTTGGGTATGGGGTTAAGAAGACCTTGGATTCCCATTTTAATGATTTCATTGAGTACGGAATGTCAAATTTAAGGGGTAGCATATATGATTTGTGTGCACAAAATTTCCAATGAATCCCGAGGTTCCATCTGGAGACTTAGTTTCATGATCTTTGTTGTCATGAAAAACAACTGGTGTAGGGATATTTACTTATCGTGATCGCATATGAGCATCGTGGTTGCGCAGGTCAGAAATTTGTACATCGCGATTTCGTAAGTCAACCCCCCTGGTCATTGTGATAGCTTGACTTATAATCGTGATCGTGTAGAGATCTTTAGGGACCATGGCATTTTACTCATCGCAATAGTGTGAGTAACCATCGGCGTTGCCTAGTAATGGCTAAAATAGTGAGCTTGGGCTTAAAGTCCCTGAAACACGAAATTATTTTTTATTTTTTATTTTTGGACTTGGATAGCTCACTTTGGGAAATTTCTACAGATAGATTTTGAGTCAAAGGTTTTGGGTAAGCTTTTTAATCACTGAATATTTATTACCCGTCAATTATCCATGATTTTAACATCAAATTGATGGATTTTAAAATGTAAATTTAGAGATTTTTTGGGAAACCCCATGATTTGATAAAATTGAGTTTAAGATCGACTCTACCCTATTTTTTTTAATGAAATTTCATATTTGAGATTTCAAAACTACGGGTAGCAACATTTTTAAAAAAAAATACCAAATTAACCCTTAACCTCAATTTTTACTTTTTGGGGGCAACTTTAGACTCAATTTTAAAAATATCAATATGGGTATTGATGTTCATGTTCTCTCATGCCTCTCTCATACTAGAATAGATTTGTAGATTCAGAAGCTTGAGGAAAGAATAAGGCTCAAGTTTAATAGTTTCTTTGCTTTCTAGGGCAAGTGGAGACCCTTGACTCTCTTACAAAGTGTCCAAGGTACTTTGTTAATTATTTATTGAAATGAAGAGCAATGAGGACTACTTGGGTTATTTGTGTGAATGATGTTATGACTATTCATCCGGATACTAGACTCGAGCATGTGGGTCTAAAACAAAGGTAAAAAGGTTAGAAATATAAGCTTATGGTTAGAGATATATCTGTGGCCATGAGGTACCTAGATTATGATTAATTATACTTACTTGTTTCTTTACTTGATTTCAAGCCCTTGAGAAGCTTTGGTTGATATTTATATGATTCCTTTTTGTTGTGGTGCCTATAAGTCACCTTATTTATTTATGGAGTGATAGTGTCCCTTATTTTTGTAGTTTGCATGTGACATTCCTCATACAATAGAGCATATTAATCATTAACATGTAACAAGATTAAGAGGTACATGATGATATGATTTACGAAGATCCATTAAAAGAAGTATAATTCCTGGTACAGTCTTGGTATATAATGATAAATAAAGATAAAGAGGAATCTGACATGAAAAGGGCAATGTGGTCGATGTGTGATTTTCACAATTGCCATGCTATTAAGTATGACATGAAAAGGGCAATGTGCCCGGTATGTGATTTCCAGTATTTTTATGATATTGAATGTGACATAAAAAGTAAATATGACCGATGTGTGATTTCTGGTATTACCATGATATTGATATATGTCAATGACATTCCAGAAATTGCACATCAGCGATACCAAGGATACTTATTGGGTGCCCGTTATTTATTTATCAATCATTTTTTTATTTTTATGCTTGTGTAGATGCAGAGCCCAACGCAGCTCATCTCCTTCCTGATCAGGTCCGAGGTTCGAGATTGTGAGAGTTGAGGTAGTTGTTTGTCATCCAACATATGCCCAAACTCTTTATATTTTGTCTTAGATCTTGTTTGAGAATTTTGTATATTTGAGACTTGCATATTTATTTCATCTTTGTATTACTCTTTATCTAGGGGCTTAAATAAAATATAATGACGCCAGTTTCTGGGTGATTTTGTAATTGGATTTTGATATTGTACCTTCTTTTTTCTCTTGTTGATTTATTATTTTATGCATTTACCTTATAGGATTGTACATGCTTATCTTTCTAGGTGGGTTGAGACAGGTGCCAACACGACTTGGGGTTTTGAGTTGTGATAATTAACAACCTTTCAAAGTTGTTAATAGGAACTACTTACCCGAAATTTCTTAAGAACTTAATTATTTTCCTATTTTGATATTTGAAGTTTTCAATGGGTTTCTTGATTTTCCTATAAGAAATCAAGTGGAGACTCTTGCTGATTTTTTGGAAGTTTAATTTAAAAATTATAAGTTTTGAAATAATTTTCACAAGTCATCAAACAAATAAATATTTTTTTAAAAAAACAAATTATTTGAAAGAGACAAAGACTCTTTTTTTTTTTAAATCCAAGAAAGATAGAAAACACTCACCAACGTACTTGTAGATGTGAAATCCTGTTGAGATGCCATACTTATTAGCCCGCAACATCCAACCACAACTAGGAAACGTACACTGAACCTTACTGAATTTTCTACGTGTCTTCGTAATAATAAATTAAAAGACTTTTTCAACGAAATCTTCTTCAATAACTAGGCAAAATGACCCCGTAACTTTGGGAGAAGGGGTGTTCTCCTATCTTTTGATTAGGAAAGCGGCACATACCAGGGGGTAGCTAAATTTAATTGTTATTTGTCTTGAAAGATTTATCAAATATAAAAACCACTTCCATCCGAGAAGAAGTGGTTGTGTTGTGATTCGAATTGTCATCGGGACCCCTCAACACCTTCTTCTTCTTCAACACATTGATGATCAGTCATATCTATTGCATGATCACCGTGTCTCGTATTTTACTGAATAAACATCGACTGTCGGGTTTGGGGTGGTAGGGGAGGATGTCGAAGTTTTTTCTGAGATTTTTCAATAATAATGATTCTGAAAATAGGCTAGAACCATCAAAAGAGACATTAAGCATGTAGAATCTCATATGCCTATCAATATTCTTGATGAATGATGGATGTTTTTCCACTTACTTTCATCACGTAACTAATTACCAAGTCCCTTAAATCACAATGTAATATACCTGTTCTCAGTTACACTTTCAATTATGTTGTTGTATGAACAATTTCACTGAACTTACTCATAGTTTTCTAGTTCCAATGATTAAGGGTCTCCTCCCATTCATTATCGATTCACTACCACCAACAACATATTCTGCAAGATTCAATATAGACCTATAATGATCAATGACTAGACTAAAATGGTAATCTATATTGATTGATGCATATGCCTAGACTATGAATCTATTTAGATTCAGATTGACGACTGATGAGATTTTCGTATAATCACTGACAATAAAAAAAGATGACTTTATAAGCAATCGCCGAAGGAATGGAATTAATTACTAACTTTACGGTATATTTGAAGTGTTGAAATATATCTAATAAAGCTAAAAATTCTTACAAAAATTATATGAAATTAATTTTAAAGTTTATGGATAATAATGGAGGGACAAACTAATTTAACAAATTGTGAAAGTTTATGAGCTTGAGGAAAACAATTGTTGCATCAATTGAAAGACAGACCTGAACCGAAAGTATTGTAGGGAAAACGTAAGCTTTATAAGCCTGTGAATGAAGTTTTGAGATTTTTATTTTTTTAATAATAAATAAAATTGGATATAATATGAACTAAATTATATTTTTTTTAAAAATTGGACCGTGAGATAAACGGGATTAAATCATATTATTAAAGAATTGTGAGCCTGTTATAAAATAAAATACAATACAAAATCAAAATTCTAAATATGGAAAGTTTCTATCTAAGGAAAGTTGCTATTTATAGAAATATACTAAAATTGGAAAATACACTAAAATGGAAAAAAAAATTAAACTAAAAATTCAGTCATTCTTACCTTTATATAGCCACCATGTTGGTTGACACATGGCATTACAATCCATTAGTCACCAACTATGGTGGCTTGGTTGGTTGCCATGTGGTTAAATGTAAGGCTTAGTCACTAAGATTTACTTTTAGCCATATGGCTTAGTTAATGAACTTACAACAGTTATAATTATTAGTTTACTATTACTAGTTTATGTTAGTAAGTAGCATGTTCAGAACCTTAATAATTAATTTTAGTAATAACAAATAGAAGATTACTAATTAGAAACTTTTTATTAGATATTAGAAATAGAATTTTAATAATTATTAAATATTAATTATTAGTTAGAATTGGAGAGAGTACTAAGTACTCAATTATATAAAACTAATAAATAGTATAATTCATTAGTACGTGCATGCGAGAAATCCTAAAATTGAGGGAGCCTACTTTTTTTTTGTTGCTTTTCTTAGCTACTTAGAGCTTCAAAAATTTGTATCTTGACTCATATATCATATAAAAATAATTTAGGTTGCATTTTTTATTTGTTTGGACAAGTTCTAGACGTGTATAAGGCTCGTACGTCGCACAGCCCAGATCCAGAAATGAGCTTTGCTCCGCAGAGCATTCTCCCAAAACTTTAAGGAATTCTATGCGGCACAAAACTCATTCTCCAGATATAGGGTGCGTGCTGTCGACCTGTAGTATATGGGAAAAAACATTTCTAAGTTATATATTTAAAGTACTATGATAATTTCTTAACCTAAATTGGCTTAGTACAGTGTTATTTTGACTTATGAATGACTAGGTTAAATGGGAATAAGGTCTAAATTCACTCATTCTTCACTTTTCAACTTCAAAAATACATCCATATTTTCTATCAGTGTCAAACCTAGGGTTCTTCAATCCCAAGATCAAGATTCAAGCTCTTCTATAGAATTTTCAATCGAAAACTTCAGTCCACAAGTGTATGGGTATTAAATAAGTGATTCCCTTTAATTTCATGTCCAAATTATAGTCTTCAAGCTACGATTCAAAGTTTCATGACTTAGGACTCTTACCCCAAACTAGCTATATACTACATATCCAATCACATATTATATGTCCATGGTCATCATCATGTTTTACAAGATTTACAATGAAATTCTATAACTTATTACTCATGGTATTCCTATGTCTAAGAATGATTTCAGATTTTAATTTGATTTCTCATGAAAGATTAATTTTTGTGATATTGATTCATTTCATTGATTGTATTTTCTCATGGCTATATGTTAGGATTTAGCTTATTCTCAGTCTAAATCATGTTTAAATTATCATAATCAATATTTTAGGTGTTGGAGTCAATAATCCATAAATGATCATTCTTTAAGAAATTTATAGCACATTCAGTATATTTTGATCTTTCGACCGCAGTGTTAGAAAAATCGGCCAGTTTTTAGGCTTGACTTAAGCATATTTAATACTTCAGGATCAAACTAATCACAAACTCAAGCTATAATATTAGGATGACTAGTATAATCTCAAATAAAATATTATTTCACCAGTCCATCTTAATATTTTCATGTCCAATGTAAACCTAGATGCCATTACAAGCATGACCAGTTCAGTACAGTCTCAAAATGATAAATTCAATTTTTTTAGTAGTATATAGTACCAAGTGGATGGAGAATCAAGTCTTTCAGTAATAGTATTTGACACTCCAATTCTAGAACTATGTTGTCACTATCAATTTTTATGTTGTCCATATTGGTTAATCAGTTTAGTAGATCCACATAGTCATGATTCTATACCTTTAGCTGACTATGGACATCCCTCTCAATGGATATATTAGTTGGAATTTATGTTTCTAGCATGAAAGATTCGAATATGAGAATCTCCAACATAATTTCTGCTATATTCTATTTTTAATCATATTTATAGTCACAGTTCACAATTTCAACTTGCAGTTCACCCTACAAATTATTATTACAGACATGATACATGACTTCTCAATTTTAATGTTTGAATGATTTAGCTCATAATACTCACAGTTATAGTTTTACAATTTCATTTTATGATATTTGATTTGTTGTATCTCAGCTTATGATTTTAGTACAACTTATGAGCTTAGTTCATTTATTTCAATTCAGTTAGCATCAACTCAGCATGATTACATATATTTAGTTCCTTACATGTTTCATACGCACATACTCAATACCGTCCTTGTACTGACACATATTGTGTGCCTATCTTATCATATAGTATATATTAGGGCATCCTTCTCAGTGCTCGCGGATTGTCGAAATTTACATCTTACTTAGCTCAATTTGTGGTGAGTTCTCATGTTTTGGGCATATTAGATCTTAGTTAGTACATTTCAAATAGTTTTATTTATTTTCATATTTTTTTGGTTTCAGTATTTTAAGTAAGCTAAAGACTTGTTTCCTTATTTCAAATTTATTAAGTTTGACTATACTAGTTTTCACACTATAACTTTATTTATTTTTTCTATTTATGATCGAGTGCTTTTAGTAGTTGTGCAAAATACATGAATTAGTTTGGTCCATTCACGAATCCAAGATCCGTTTCTCATTTAGAGTGCAGACTAAGAGCCTGACAATGTCAGAATCAAAGGACTAGGTTGTAAGAGCGCTTGGATTTTCTGAAATCTATATTTAGTAGAGTCTTCCTCATGAGGGTGAATCACGGCACACTTATAGTAGAGAGGTTACTAGGAATTTTATGAGTAAGATTCCTTTTTTTACAGAATCTCAATCATGCTATAGAATCTACCTCTATATTCGTCTAACTTGTGCTTTACATGTTTTCAGATCATGCCTCCTTATATAAAAGATATTCATACAAGGGTTGGAGCCCAAAATAATAATCAAGGTAGGATCCTCAGCTCTCATTGTCCCAAACTATCCCAGCGGTTCCTGCTATTTCGTCTCAACCTCTGATTGACAATGTCAGAAATGTAGAGGTAAAAATGTTATTCAATTTTGAGAATAGGAAGTCGCAACTTAGGTTAGTTAGTAGGAAGTAGCATAAATAGTTTAGCAAGGTGCCCCAGACACTTAAAGACTCCATGAATTTCTCTTAATTAATTTTCAGAATTAGAAACAAGACGTAAGTGGTACCTACTACTTACTAACTAAGTGATCAAACCATAATCCTTAACCCAACATGTTCAAACAAGCATATTATTAAAAATTAAGGAAATTGTAACTAGCAGTTTTATAATGGAGAAAAATAAATAGTCTAATCATCTATTACAATACTAAAGACCTGAAAGTCACCACTAGACAATGACATCTAAAAATAAATAAAACATTGTCTAAAATATCTATAAGTCTAAGATAATTAAATATCTTGTTTTCTAAATAATGGTTAAAAAGTCGTCTCTAGTTAGATCCATAGAAACTTATAGAGAAAAAGATCACCCTGAATATGAATTCTTAAGCTAGCTAAAGGAAAGGTCGAGATTAAGCCAATAGAATACTCATTGCACTCAATTGAAAAATAGAAAAGAAAAGAAAAGTATTGAGTCAGTACAAGGATATGTGTACTGACTTGATATTATTGACTAACTCAGAATAGAAAATAATATTTTAATGTCATAAAAATAAATTCATCAAGGACTCACCAACAATAAACAGGTAGCACTTAAGGAAATAATCATAACTACCATAACCAGAGGAAAAAATTGAATAAGTACCATACAACAGGACTCTAGCCTCAACAATAATACTTTTGGAGAGTAAGCCTTTTAAAATTATGTTTTAGATAACTTTAAGCATTTCCTTTATATTATTATTAGCAACCGTATAATCAAGTCAAGGGTATTATGGATCTTCCCATATGACCAATGATAGATTCTTATTTACGTTGCCTATATACCTAATGATAAACGGGGTTTCATTATATTGCCTAAAAGAATCATTAATTTCACTACTTATTCTAGATTATTAGTTCAACCATTACCAGTCCATGTTGTTTCATATTTCACCGAATTGCTCATTGCAAGTTTTTTGTGGGTAAGATAAGTAAACGATTTGAGATTATCATGAGATTATGGTTTGGGATATCATGTGAACATCACAATAAGTACATCCAACACTCCATATTATCATTAAGAATTATTTAGTTCAATTTAAGATCTATCTATCAGGTAGAATTAAACCATAACCTACCTCGAACCACAATGAATTTAAGCTAGGAATGATCTCCTCTCCTTCTTACATAGTTAGTCAGTGCTTAGTCCTTTGTATATTCTAGAAACATATCATACAGAAAAACAAGTCACAATCTAAGAATCATCCAAAAGAACCGATTTTCACTAATTTAATCCCCTTCCCATTGCTAAAATCCTAACATGGGGTTCTTTTCATCCAAATTTCCACCAAGATCACTACTTTATCAAAGTATTCTTTCAATCTTTATCTTTTCATGGGAATTATACCATCAGTAACCATAAGTTACCAAAACATATCATTGTTATGTGGAATACTAATGATCCCCTTTATCTTCCCCAACCTAGGGTTACACGATAACATTTACCATTAAAGAACTACTTATTTATAGGTATGAAAATAATAGTAAAATAGGGTAAAATACTTACTTTTGATGATGATCGATTCACAAAATTGACTTCTCTAATTGTAGGTTCATCCCCTCTTCTCAAAATTCAGTTGTGAGGAATGAACCCCATAATTAGACTATAGTTTATTTGAATCAGCATTAATACAAATACATGAGTACTTTTACCTCTTTGGAAGACCATGATGATATTTTGAGAAGAGTTAGAAGCTCTAAAACTCATGACCTCTACCCAGATCCCTGATTTCCCTATTATAAAACACTATTTCATTGTTTAGCCTTCAATTAAAGCCTATCATGGTAATTAATAATACTAGAGTTCTAAACCCCTAAATTTGATCCCAAAAAGTGCTATAGTATGGTAAATAAGTCTACTATCAAATGATCAACATTATACCTTCCAACACAAAACTATTTTTGGTAGCTTCCGCTAAGCATTAAAGACAATATTTCGGCTAAAACTATTCGAGCCCTAAAAAATTTTCAACTCTCACTTTTTGGATCTAGCCATCACAAAATATATGCCAGGGAACATCCTGACATACCGAGAAGTGTCCATAACGATAGGATGGGTTATTACAACAAAATAAAATTTACTCATTGTTCATCCCCGAACAATTAAAGAAGGTAAAGGGTAGTAAAGATGCCTTATTTTTGTGAACAACTGCAGGTATCTCCTATGCATATCAGACTCAGCTTCGCACATTGCATCATTAACTAAATGGTACTTCCATTACACTATAATACTCAAAATTTTCTTAGACATCAATCAATGAACATCTCTAAAAAGCACTGCTACAGGTTCTTCCTTACATGCTAAGTTCTCATCTAGAACCACAGATTCTTATTTTGATAATATAGTCACCAACACCATGACACCTTCCAACTATAGAAACGTGGAACACTGGGTGCATACATAATAAGTTTTATAGTAGGTCAACCTTTTCATGGCTCAATTTTCAAGGTCATGATGGCACCTACTACCTACTAGTAGGTGAACCAATCCTAGAGCCCAGAATCATAAGCAATGGGCTACTATAGCAAGTACAGCTACACACAACAAAAATAAGTGCAAGAGACGAAATAATGAAGCAGAATAACATAAATATAGTCAACAAACCTCCAAAGACCTGACATCAATATATATATATATAGCCACTACAAGGTACAAAGTACAAGATATATAAGAGTAGAACACAAGATCTATCTCTAAAATACAAAAAGACAAAATATCAACTGATGAGATGCAGGTAGTGTTAGGCTTAAGAATCTCACCCTGTATCTCCAAAATTCAATAGTGACGAGGCATGATTATCACTATTAGTGGTGATGGCTCATACTTGGATCTACATATGTATCTCCAAAACGATGTTTCTAAGACCGAGACCAAATCCAACCAAAACTCACATTTAAGGAGCTTAGCATAAAACTGTTTCTCCTTTAACAAACCTAATACTATCCGAAGATTTTCTTCATTCTCTAACCTAATCTTTTACAAATCAAAAGATATTTAATAAATACAATCATGAACTGATCTTGGAATTTCTTGAAGAGACCATTCATTAAACTCATATAGGTTGTATGGGCACTAGAGATAGCGAAGGATATCACTAAGAATTCATAATTCCCATATCTAGTCTTGAATGTAGTTTTTGGCATATCCTCTATTAAGATCATGAGCTGATGGTACCTCGACCTCCAGCAATTTTTTTGTAAAAACACAAGAACCCTGCAATTGGTCAAATAGGTCATTGATAGTAAGGGGTATTTTTTCTTAATAATTGCTGATGTAGCTAATGATAGTCTAAACAAATGTAAAGGCCACCAAATCCATATATAGGGAGGTATTGAAATAGGATGGGTACTGGAATCCAGGTCAATAAAAATATCAATTTCATGTACTAGTGGAATATTAGGAAAATACGCAGTGAATACCTCAAAGAACTCGTTTACAAAAAGATCAGCCTACATTGGATGCACTTAAAATCTTTTGACCTTAAGGTGAGATAGGATATCCAAACAACCCTTCTTCACTATCCTTTTAGTACGAAAAGAGAAGATGATCCGAACTAGGGTAGGAATATAATCTCACTTCCATACCGATATATCTATCCCTGGCTTGACTAAAGTCACTGTCTTGGCATTACAATCCAAAATGGCAATGTCTGGTGACATCCAAATCATACCCAAAATAACATCAAAATTGTTTATCATTAAAATTACCAAATTTGTGAAAGTTTAGCTACCTATAAAAGTCACCAGATAGGACCTATTCACCTTTTTTACCAGCATAGACTCCCCAATAGAGAAAGATATATGAATAGGAATATCAAGAAACTCATGAGTCATAGTGAATTCCTTGGAAAAAGTAAAGATACATTGGAGAAAATAGAATTAAAATAAAATAACATAGATGCCATGAGATAAGCGATTAGAAGAGTACTTGTGATAAAAACAAAGGATGACACTTCCATAGGCCTCCCAGGAAAAACATAGCTACATGCTCTATCACCTCTAATCATTCCCTTTACCAGGCTAACCTGCATTAGCTACAACTTGTCTACTACCCTGACTGTACTAATGGCCTCCACGTCCATGACCACCATGCCCACCTCTACCTCACATTTAAGATACCACCACTTGATATAGATTCCCATTATAAATGTATCTCGAAAAAAACCTCTATTGATGGCCTAAGTCACTATAATCACAAAAAGTGTAATACAATGTAGGCTATCAAGATAAAGAAGCTGAAGAAGATCAAATACCCTGAGTTGAAAAGCAATTAGTATGGGTAGTTTGGCATATCTGTCTGTCTTAGAAAATCCATTAGCCTTAGACATTCAGTCTTTTTCTAACTAGCTGGTCAGATTGGATCTTTTAATTCCAGGTAGAGTACTTACACGTGTTGAGTCTAGACCTACCTTGCTTGATCATATCAGACAGCCTTAGTAAAAGGACACTACCTTGATTCATATTCAAGAGTTAGCATTGAGAGGTGAGTTCAACGATGCTTCTGTAGTTTCTGATGGTGTGTTATAGATGGGTAGTCGCATCTGTGTTCCTAGAGTTAGATATATGATCCAAACTATTCTTTATGAGGCCTATTGTACTATATATTCTATACATTTAGGCATAGTGAAGATGTGTAGAGATCTGAGAAAGCACTATTAGTGGCACAGATTGAGATCAACGTAATGAGGTTTGTTTATCAGTGTTTGAATTGCCAACAGGTAAAGTTCAAGCACCTTAAGCTAGGTAGTGAGATTTACAGACTTCCTATTCCCCTGTGGAAATGGGATGTGATTACTATAGATTTCATATTGAGGTTTTCCCTTACTTCCAGAGGCCACTATTGTATTTGGGTTATCATTGATCAGTTGACTAAGTCTGCCCACTTTCTACCTACTGCTTTATCTTGAAACGCAGAGTGTCATTCAGTATTATATGTTAGAGAGGTTCTTCATCTTCATGGAGTTCCTATGAGTATTATTTTCGATCCAGGTACTCAGTTCATATCTCGCTTCTAAAGGACTAAACAGTGGGAAATAGGTATCGAGGTGGCTTTGAGTACTATCTTCCATCCTCAGATGGATGGGCAGTCAGAGCAGACTATTCAGGTACTACAAGATATGATTCATGCTTGTGTGTTTGATTTTGGTGGTAGCCAGGATCAACATCTTCCTTTGGTTGAGTTTTTATATACTAATAGCTACCACTCCAGTATACAGATGGCACCATTTGAGGCTTTTTATGGTAGAAGATGTCGTTCTCCTATTGGTTGGTACAGCAATGTTGAGATCTTGCTGATCTTAGGCAGTTTTACCTACTATAGAACCACTTAACTCGTATAAGTTATCGTTGTTTTGAAGATAATTGTGTGATGTGTGATTATTGTGATAGTGATTGTGTGAGAGCCCTACTAACCAATGTGATTAGAAACTTTTATAGCATTATTGGGAACCTAGAAGAATAGAGAGGAAACTATAAAGCAAGTCAAGAAGAGCAAAACAAAACCCAGGAAAATAACACTGATCACTATCGTGATCCCTTTTGGCGGAAGACGGCTGAAGTCCATTTAATTGGGCTTAGTAAGGGCAAATTGGTGTTTTTAGAAAGAAGCCAACCAAGTCTTAAGAGGTAATTTTGTGTGTGCAGAATTAGGGTATTCAATCATTATTCTTTTTA
>JBDJHY011029895.1:0-24344 GCA_039654485.1 Withania somnifera
ATTTACCCGGAAGTGAGTGTTCTAATTGCATCCCCTTTGAGCCTTTTTGAAACTTTCTTTGATCAAACAAATTACAAACCGAAACCCTTTGTGATGTATACCTTTCTTTTGAACCTTCTTCTCCGAAGATGCATACAACTTAGGGCACACACCTAAGTTGGTGGTGGTCAAATTAGAGGAATTAGGAGTGGTTAGTTGGTCCATAACTTAGACCAAAATCCTAAGTTAAGGGTGGGTAGTTGGTTTTGATAATAGAAATTAGCTTGGAGGATGGAAAAAAGAGTAAATGAGTACATCGTGTCCCAGCAAAAGTATTTCCTTGTATTGTTTAATAAGTAGGATTACTTTGTTTTAGACCTGGTTCTCTGTTGGATATTGTGTACCTCAACTAGGCATTGTAACCTAAGTTGAGGGTGTCTATGTTAGGAGCATCATGGCAAACTATGTGGTGAACTTCTATCTTGGCCCTGATCTAGTGGTGAATATTGTGTCTTTAACCTAATTATACAACTAGGTTAAAGGTGGCTAGCACAAAGTTGTTTTGAGAAAAGAAAAGGAATGACGATATGAGTAAAATAAGACATGTGCTTGAATGAGTGGCCAAAGTTTGGAATTGAAAGAGAAGTCAAGTTATGGATTTTGAATGTACATCGGAAAGGTATAGTCACTTGATCCAAAATGAGTTACCTACCTATACCCTTCCCTTACATTACAAGATTAACAAAGACCTCTGGGATTCTCAACTAAGTGTTTTTGATTGGTAATAATTGAAAATAAGGGCAAGCTTATGGTATGACATTTGTTGATATTTGAATTTCTTTTATGAGTGTGAGTTGTATATTCGTCCCTATGATCTTGGATATATGTGAAGTGTTTTGGCACTCTCTTTCTTGTGTGGGCATGTAAATTATTATAGATTGGTGATGTTTATAAAACTCGAAAATGGGACAGAAAGTGTACTTTAAATATTAGTAGCCTTGAGTCACATCTTGAGTAATTGTTGTTGTTGCTTATTATTTTGATTTCCTCCATTGCATGCTTAAAAATTGAGTTTTATATTGGAGGGATTTATTGCAAAAAGTGTAGATTGTGCAATACTTATTGGTACTAGCCGGAGCCATGATCTTTGATGTCGATTTGAGGAGAATGTAGAATTGAGTTGGTAATTTCCTCGTGATATATTCAACTTCATTTTCTTTAGGAAAAGCTTAAGTCTAAGTTAGGGGTGTTGTTGTGTGGTGAAATTATGTTTTATTTACACCTATTTTGTTAGGAAATCAATGGTATTAAAATGCAATATAGTGTCACTAATAGGATACTTTGGTGTTTTTCAAGTATTATGTAGTGACACTTGAAAACAAGTGCATAATGATCAACTGAGGATGAAAAATGAAAAAAAAGCTATTAGACAATGGAAGCAGATTATTCTTTGCTTCACGGAAAATGGAGACGTGGTCGCAAAAGAGGAAAACTGAGCGATCAAATACTATCTGTGATCACATAATTTATGGAACGCGATTGCGATCTGCCACCAGGGATACCAATATGAATGCAAGTGTTATAGGACGCGATTCTGATAAAGTGATTTACAGTGACTCACCATTACGGAACACGACGCAATCACATAGTACATTGGTGTCAGGCGGCTGGACAGTTCTGGAATTTCACGTAACTGAGCCAATTCTTTGTATAAACCTAAGGAGGTCATTTGTATAAAGGGAGAGAACGGTTCCTTAGAAGTTTTTTGGAGACAAACACATCAAAAAGAAGCTTGGAACAAGACATCTACACCTAAGGTTAGAGATTTAGAGCTTTGTATTGCTATATTCTTTACCCATCTTTTCTTCCCTAGCTTTCATTATTTATTCTTAGTGTGTAGATTTCTTAAAAGAGAAGGAGCTTTATGCCTAATTTTCTAAGTATGAGATTTCGATATATTTGGTGTTCTTATTAGGACATGTGGTTTCTAAGGAAGGGGTGATGGTATACCCTCAAAAGATTGAGCAGTCAAGAATTGGGCAAGGCCACCTAATGTTTCCGAGGTGAGGAGTTTTACGGGGCTTTCTAGCTACTATTATCATTTTGTTAAAGTTTTTACTTCTATTACACCTCCGTTGATAAGGTTGACTTAGAAGAATGTTACTTCTGTTTTGTTGGTTGAGTGTGAAGAGAGCTTTAAAAGTATCAAATCATTATTGATTATCACGATTATTCAACCCTCTTTGTGGAAAGTAAGGAATTTATTGTGTATTGTGATGCCTTTTATTCTTGGTTGGGTGCTTTGTTGATGTAGGAAAAGAATGTGATAGCCTATGCTTTAAGAAAATTAAAGGTTCATGGAAGGAATTAACCAACTCATGACTTAGAGTTGGCCTTGGTGTTTGTATGGCATTAAATTTTACGTGTATTTGAATCGTTGTAGTGTACAAAATATGTCCACTCAAAAATATTTAATTTGAAACAATGAGGTGGATGGAGTTTCTTATGTTATGATGTGACTATTCTTTATCATTTGGGTAAGGCCAATGTGATGTTCAGTGTATGAATATGAAGGCAGAGAGCATAGGGAGTTTGGGGTTATTTGAATGTTTTGAGGTATCCATTGGTTAATGAGGTTCAAATTTTAGCTAATAAAATTTTCAGAGTTTGGGTGAATGAGAAAGGAGGGATCTTTACGAGTGCAGAGGCGAGATCTTCTTTCTCAATAAGATGAAGGGTAAAAAATTTGGTGATGAGAAGTTAAGTCAAAATTGTTACAAGGTTATTCATGATGAAACCAAGTAAGAGGTGATAAATGATGTAGGGGTGTTGAGGATTAACGGGTGTGTATTCATTCCTCGTGATGATGATTTGATAATGATTATTCTTGTCGAGGCCTAAAGTCCCAAGTATTCTATTCACATTGGAGTGAACAAGATATACTATGAATTGGGGAAACTTTATTGGTGGGCTAGTATAAAGTGGGAAATTCTAAATTATGTAGCTTATTTAAAAAATTTCCAATAAGTCAAGTATGAGCTTCAAAAGCCTAATGGGGTATTGAAAAAGATTCTTATTCCTTAATGTAAGTATAAGTGAATAGCCATAGATTTTGTGGGAGGTATTCAAAGGAAATTAAAGAGAAGTTATTCTATTTAGGACACCGTAGATCGGTTGACTAAGTCAGTGTAGTTTATCACAGTTTAGACTAGTTATAATATGGTGAAGTTAGTGAGAATCAATGCTAGTAAAGTGTAGAGATTGCATGGGATTATAATATCCATCATTTCCGATAGGGGTTCTTAGTTTACTTAGGTTGCATACACAAATTGATACAAGTATGGATTTGAGAACTCTCTTTCATCCTTAAAACAATGGTCAGTCAAACCAGACTATTCAAGTGTATGAAGATATATTGTACGCATATTTGCTAGATTTTATTGGCCAATGGGATAAGTTCTTGCCTTTGGTAGTGCTTATATATAATAATAACTATAATTCTAGTATTTTATGGGATCTATGAGAGGTGCTATAAGGGAGGAGATATAGGAATCCCATAGGTTGTTTGATGCTTTTAAGGAAAAGACTTGGAGTAGGGATATATTAAGGGAGTACATAGAGAAGGTGAATTTCATTCAACTGAATCTTATTGTGGCCCAAAGTAGACAAAACATCATGCACATAATAAGGTAAGGGACAAGTGCTTCGTGGTTACTGAGCACGTATTTCTAAAGGTGTCACCCATGAAGTGTGTCATGAGGTTTGGGAAGAAGGAAAAGCTTAACCCCCTTTGATTAGTCCCTTTGAGTTCTTAGATCATGTAGGTCTGGTTGCTTATAGGTTGGTCGTCATTTCTTGGAGTTAATCTGGTTTTTCATGTTTCAATGCTTACTAAGTAATTTAGATATAGTGACTACATCATCAAGTAAAAATCCAAAGTGTTATATGAGAATCTATCATTCTAGGAAGAACCCAAAGTATTTCTTGGAAGAGATGTTCATAAGTTAAGATCAACGGAGATTCTGTGGTAAGGATCAAGTGGAGGAGTCTTCCTATTGAGGAGGCCCCTTGGGAAAATAAGGATGACATCGTTGGAGGTACCCATACCTTTTCGTGAATTAATTACTATTACTTGTCCTCATTTTTCCTTTGACCATTTGAGAATGAATGGTTGATAAACTGGTATCTGTTGAGATTTCGTAAAATAGAACACCCTAGGATGATGGTTAGAGATATCTCAAGATGGGGTAGTTTTGTCTAGAATATGGGATTTATAGAGATGGTGATTTTATAGATTAAAATTGGGATATCTAGTGTTGAAATTTAGATTCCAATGAGTTTAGATTTCCATAGAACTTTTGGCCTGGAATTTGAATTTATAGAACTCGATTAGGAGGGTTTCTATTTTAGGATTGAACTGTGTTGTTTGGACTAGGAAAAAGTGGAGTCCACTTGTCATTTCTATTGTTACGGGTTATTTACCACCATAAAGGGAAAGGAAGTGCTATGATGGTAGTTGATATTTGGTTAGTGATCATCATAGCATTCAATTTTGGTTTGTAGTGGTACAACCATAGAAGATTTTGCACTACTATGACATTGACAGACAACTGAGTTAATATAAGAAGAACTTTTTTTAGATTTGTTCATTCATGACCTAAAATTAAGGTTTTCGAGCATTCCTAGGTCTATTTTCAAGCTTCTATGGTGGCTTGTAGTACCAAGGTAAGTCTCTCAAGCCCCCTAAGCATCTTGGTAAATAGTGGTGGTTTAGAAGCCCTCAGTGTGGGTTTTTAGGAGGATGGTTATGGATTGATTATTTATTGCTTAGAATTATTATAAATAAGTTGCATCATGAATTTTACATAGAATAATTCTAGTAAAATTTTTGGGTGAACAATATTGATAGGATTATGATTGAATAACCCTTAGTCGAGCCTTGAGCCATAAGAAAAGGGTAGAAATTGCAAGATTTTATTTGTTGTTTCTTATTTTGTTTCATGTAAGCTTATTTATACCTTATTTGTTATTATAGCTTGTTGATTTGATTCTAATCACTTGATCGAGGTAGGTTACGGTCTAAATGAAAGTTTAGACTACTATTATTGACTTGTAGACTTTAAATGATGATTTGTTACTTACTCTTCATGTTCAGTTGTGGTTATGATTATATTATGCATATTGTGTTTCTATTGCTATTAATAATCATAACAAAGGTCATGATATGAAAATGTTGGCAAGAGGCCTTTAAATAAATATGTCTCTTAGGTTACCTCTAAAGAAGGTTGGAACATGTAAGATGAAATACATATGAAAAGTGGAAGTCTGGAAATGTAGAAATGGTTCAATGGAAAATAATATCGGATATGGTTATGTGCTTATTATGCAATGATCGATGGAAAATGGTTCTGGCATTGTGATATTATATTTGGTTGGCTCATTGGCCACACTAGAACAATTACTTGGGTGGTAAGGATGTATGTAGGTCATGACTAGATGAGAAAAATAAGACTTATTAGCACGTGTATCTAAGGTAATAATAATATTAAAAGAAAATGATGAAAAGTGATTTAAAATGATAATGAGTCTCCTAAACTGATTTTTATATAGTATCCTCTTATTATCATTCCATTCCTGCATTGTGTTGTATTAATATTTTTTTGACTTGTTAACTTGAATTATTTGGAGATTTGGTGAAACTACTTTATTATTTTCTAAGTGTTGTTGATTGAGTTACTAGTTGTTTAAGAATATACTTATTTATAATTATAGTAAACCTATGATACTTTGTAATGACCTTTACAATGATTTCCACATTTCACATTTTCTTACGTATTAGAGGTTTCGTGTAACAACCCTAAGTAATTTAAGACTTATTGGGTTGTTCGATACTGAGGTCCTTCATTTGGTTGTTATGTCTGTTTTTCCTTTTCAGAGCCTTTAGTATTGAAATTGTTGACTTGAGTCACCATTCTATGTAAACGAAATCGAAATTGTACTCCAAAAGTTCTGTTGGTTCTGAAAAATGGATTTTGGACTAGTTGGACTCTTGGTTTGAGTCCGTAGGAGCATTGAGGTGGCCCTATTTGAGGCACTATATGGATAGATATGTAGGTATTCTATTGGTTGGTTTAAGGTAGGTGAGGTGGCTTTGATATTGCTAGAATTATTTCATCAAGCTATGGATAAAGTTATGTTGATCATGGAGCAATTATAGACTACTCAAAGTCGAAAGAAATCATATTCTAACATAAGGCATAGTAACTTGGAATTTCAAGTTGATTATTGGGTGTTCCTAAAAGTTTCTCTGCTGAAAGTGGTAAAGAAATTTGGTATGAAGGATAGATTAGTCCTTGATATATATGTCCCTATCGTATTTCAAAGAGAATCTGAAATATCTCTTATGAGTTTGAGTTTCCTCAAGAGTTAGTAGTGGTGCATCTTGTCTTTCGTTTATCTATTCTTAGGAAGTTTGTTATTGATTCGTAGTATGTGGTTCCTTTAGTGAGTGTTGGGATCAAGTATATTATTTCATATGAAAAGGTTCTAGTTAAGATTTTAGATCATCAATTTCGCAATGGAGGAGGTTGCATCTCTCAAAGTATGATGGAGAAATCAAAATATTAAAGAAGCTACATAGGAGCCCAAAAAATCTATGAAGTCTAGATATCAACATCTCTTCACCTCTCACTATGATGAAATCCAAGGTAATAAGTCCCTCTATAGAAATTCATTGAAGATTGTATGCATAAGTTTAATAAGTTATGGTCTTACAAACGTGTTCGTGCCAAGTATGTTGAAGTATGATTCTAACTCATAGAATGAATCACTATATCCTAGGTTTGGAGTGAAGATATTAATAGATATCATGATAATTATTCCATTCACACTCATATTATAGGTTTATACATCATTCGAGTATGAATGATCCTATGGGGGAGATATTGTAACAACCTAAACTCTTGAACTATGGCTTAAACCAATTTATGCATATCTTAGACCCGAGGTCAATAATTTCTTAATTTAATATAAGTGTCAAGTTATTTACCCAAGTGCATGAAGAGTATTGGGGTAAATTAAGGTATTAAGGAAACCCTAAACTCAAAGTTGAATCTTAGAAAATTAGTATTCAAATAAGCTCAATTATGGGTCAATATTAAATGACCATAACTCCAAAAATACAAGGGGTTATGAGGCCCATCACCCATAAAATTAAATCTTTGAGACCTCTTTTTGATACAATAAACCATTTGTCAATACGAGGTCGGAATAAAAACTTAAATCCTTTTTACCAACGATGCTTCATCATCATTGCGATTCCCCATCGCAAGGGTCTATACTTTTTAACTAATGAACCCTTATTTCTGCCCCAAAGTAGCTATAATCTGACGCTCTATTGGGAATAGCATTGGGCGAGCTTTTCTTGAATTTACTTGAGAAAATTGAGGGCTAGATTTTTCCTTGAACTTTCTAAGATCCAACCACGTTTTAAACACCAAAAAGGGATATTTTTCAGTACATAGGCACATCAAATAATTTTCATAGATTTTTCTCTCTGTTTTTCAAAATTCAATAACACAAGAACATTTTTTCAAATTCCACAACCCAAGACACTTCAAATTCAAGGTTTTCTTCCAGAATCTTCGTCTCCCAGGTATGTAGGACTTAAATGAGAGTTTTTCCACTTTGATGTAAAAAAATACACTATTTTCAGATAATTCAACCCCATGGTAAGGTCTATGAATCCACTCTTAATTTTTTATTTAAATAAATTTTTATTGGTTTTGAAGCTTTTGTTCATGATTATGATATTTATGCACATTTTATTTATTTTAATGCTTAGAAAGGTCTCTTTTTTGCTATTTGTTTCCACAAAATTTTAAATCTTCATTATTTTTAATAGCATGAGTATTTGCAAAATTTAGGATTTCTTATGATCTTTTATGCATAAGATAGCATTGTGTAAATCAGAATTATGCATAAATATTGAATTTTTAAGGTTTATTCTTTAATTTCAAGCACATTACAAGTTATATGATTTAAGGTATTTAATAGTTCTAATGATTAATTTAGGAAACGATATGGATCAACAAGGGCTCAAGACATGATTTATGAATAATATGAGGCAAGATATGAAAAAAATATATTATTTTAAATGAGTTATGTATTTGTAAATTATTTGGGAAGGATTATATAGAACTTAGAGAACAACAGTCTAGAAGACGCAAGTTCCATATCCCATTGCCACCGTTGGTCTTTAAATGCCTAAAATTACAGAGACAATCTTTCAGGATCCTTAGTTATATGGTTCTAAATTGCCGGTTAGAGAATTCTTTTAAGTGAGGGTGTACGTCACTGAAATCCATGTTAGCTCATATGGTTTGATATGTTGGTTGAGAGAAACTCCACTTAAACAAATTAAGTAAATGACATTTCTTATGATATAAACTTTTACTTTTGGTCTCAAAAGGATCCTAGGATTATATGCTTTGGAAATCCAGTGTTTCACTAACATTTCGAATAATGGTCCTAAATTCAAGTTGATTCTATTTCGAATATTCCTCACAAGTTATATCACAACTTGAGACAACATTATTGGTGGATTTAAATGAAGCGTGACATAGTAGAATTTTTAGAAAAAATCCAAAATTACTAGCAGGTAAAGTACTAGCATCTGAAGCCTGGTGGGGTGTTATAGAAATTCCCTATTTCTAAGTAGAAATGGGAATGAATTGCAATAAATTTTTTGGTGGCTCTTCCTATGACCTTGAGGTAGTTAGACTTTGTTTGTGTTAATTGTATATAGGTAGACAAACTCGTCCTATTTCACTCCTATACAAATGAAGTTTAAAGAAACTAAATTGGTAGAGATCTATGTTAAAGTAATGCAGAGGTTGCATGATTTTCTAGTGTAAATTATTTTCTTTTTAGAGGTACCATTTGACTTCTCATTTTTAGGATAAGTTTCATGAGGATAGAGATAAATTTAAACCTAAGTACAACTTTTCATCCTCAAAATGATATGTATGATCAGAGGACTATCCATGTTTTGTACATGCTTCACGTCTGTGTCTTAGATTTTGAGGGTTAGTGAATAAGTTTCTCTTTTTAGCTGAGTTTTTATAGTACAATAACTATTATTCTAGCATAGACATGGCTTCTTTTGAGGAAGTTTATGGAAGGAAGTGCAGATCTCCCATAGTGTTGTTTGACAAGGGAGATTCTAAAGCACGGTGTACCAACTTAGTGAGGGAATCGATAATAGAAGTAAGGTTCATACAAGAGAAGCTACTTGCAACTTAGAACAAGTCGAAGAAATATGCAAATACGAAAGTAAAGGAGTTAAATTTTGAAGTTTTAGATCAAAAGTTTTTAAAGGTTTCACCAATTAGGGTTTTATGAGCATTGGAAAAAATGAAAGCTAAACTATAGATATCTAGGCCCCTTCAAGATCCTTAATTGTGTTGTACTAGTTTCTACCAATTAGACCTACTCCATACCTATTACGTATGAATCTAATGTTTTATATTTCTATGTTAAAAAGTTTTTGTAGTTCCGGTGACTAATTTATTAAGTGGGACTTTGTGGATCTATATAAGAATTTGACATATAAGGAGGAGCCTATGGCAGTTCTTGGTAGATTTATTAGTGGATTGAGGTCTAAGGATATCTCAATGACTTAAGTGCAATGAATCATTGCTTAATAATAGGTGAAGTAGGAAGTGAAGTTTGATATGCATAAGAGATACCCGTAGTTGTTCGTGGAAACAAGTATCGTCACTTTCCCTTTTTGTTTTGATAGTTTGGGGATGAATGATGGGTAATTTGGTATCTACTGTAACAATTAGTTCCGTTGTTATGGGTACTTCCAGGTGTTGTAGGATACTCTAACATGTTATTCTGAGGTCTAGACACCAAACAATATAAGTTAGAAAAGTTTCAAGGCTAGCGTAGTCTTGATGAGAAAATTAGTCTTGAGTGCTTAGAGAGTGATAATGATTATATGGTTTAGTGTTGAAAATTGTATAGTAGACCCGTCTAGGAACCCATAACACTTTTTCAAATCAAATTTTAGGTTTTAGAACTCTGGTAGTATTAGTTACCATAATAGACTTTGAGATTTTACAGAAAATAAGATTATGTTGAAAATGAGAAAATTTGGGAGCTGGGCTGAGCTCACTATTTTTTAGGCTTTTTCCATTTCTAAAAATACCACCGTCATCCTCCAGAACTGAGCTCCTTGGTAATAATACCACTGTAGTGGTATTATCATTGTTCTTGGCCAGATATTTATAATCTCCCTTCCGGTAATATTTGTATTGATGCATTTTTATTAAATCTTAAAGCTTTCTTATTGCGACTGCAATTCACTAATGTGACTTGTCAGGACTGCTAATTAAATTCTTGGGCTTTTTATTTTGAGTTTATATCTGTTTTCTATTTAGAGCCTTAACTTTATAAATCATTGACTTTAATCAACATTCTTTAAAAATGAACTTAGAGACAAATTCTGGTAGTTCCTTTAGCTTTGAAACATGGATTTTGGTTAGAACGACACTTGGTTTGGGTCCAAAGAACTTGTAGTGTGGCATTATTTCTTTTTACATGTTTTTGTTTCCTTAGAGTTTCAAAGTTTTAATTTCAGTCAACTTTTGATTATTGGAGCATCAGATAAAATATATGATTTTGTCATCACCTTTAGAATATTGAGTTTGGGTTAGATGAGCTGTTGGTTTGAGTCTTGGGCTAGCCAAGTTTATTTTTGATCTTCTGTTGGATATGTAAATTTAGGCTGATCATTAACTATAGTCAACACTTCAGTGAAACGATCTCAGATTAAAATTTTGTCTGCTCCGTAGTGTATGGAATATTATTTTCATTCAATTTGCATAATTATTTTGTATTTGTTGGTTTTCGAACTCATTTTGAATCCTATTAGAAATTTTAAGCTTGGATGATTTTTCTTCTATAGCTCAATTGTTGATGTGCCTCTACTTCCTCTTCGCGATTGGGAGCGTGAAGCCACATGATCATGAAGGTCTCTGTCACTACTCTATGCGATCGTGATAATGGAAATGTGATTGCGACCATATGCCTTTGTATTCTATGCAATCGCAAGGGGTTTTACACTCTATTGCAATGGTCAATTATTCCCGACCATACAATCACAAAATCCTTGCCACGTAATAGCAATGGCTTATACCTGGCAGCTATATATTTCAAAAGACCAAAACTCCAGTACATTATTCATATTATCCACTTCAAAGTCAATATTTTCTCCATTGTTTCTTCATAGGGTTTTGCATATGACTTGGGTAATATTGGGGATTGTATACAATTATTTTTCCTCCGATTACTAATAAGTTTTCACCCCAATCACTTGAATTTCATTCCAACATTATGAGTATCATTTTCTTTCTTTCGATGTGTAAATTACTAGTTTGCTAGTTACATGCTTGTTTGGAGCCTTTCTGAGCAGTTTGAGCTGATACCCAACATTTACGAAGCTATTTATTTAGATAGGTAGGCTACGACCTATCTACCTTACATTTGGGTATATTAGATATAATTGTAGTATTTAGTACATCCTTAGGTTTGTTTTATTAGGATTGGTACCTTTTACCCCTATCAGCTTCGTTCAATCAAATTCTTTTGCTTTCCACTTTTATATTTGCGATAGTGTTGTAGATTACCAATTTGTGGCCTTAAGTTAGGATTTTTTTGACTCTAGAACATATTTGGTGGAATATTGGAATGTCTTTGAATTTCATGCATCGACGATTGGTTATTAGCTATTATAGACATTTCTAAGCTTGTGCAGGGTTGGTAGGATAGTTGTGGTCTATTGGTTATGATTGTGCACGACATTATCATGAAATATATTTTTTATGCATTGCTCTTTTTTTATGCATTGCTGAGAGACCAACATCACCAAATTTGAAACCTTGGTTTGACTTGATGTCCCATTTTTGATATTGCATAAATGAAAATGGATATGAATTGACGGGTTTCAATAAATTTTCATTATGAATAGTTAAATATGGATTTTTTCCCTATTTCTAAACTAATACTAGGCTTGACCATGCCTAAGTTCTAGAAATTAAGTTTTCACTAATTTTAGACCAGAGAAGGCTGGGAACAGATATTGGGATAGACCCTATGGGGTGTGAGTACAGTTATGCAATTTGAGATTATATGCATGAAGACCTATAGATCTTTTCAGTCCAGACTGGTGAGTGCTGGAGGAGGGTATATATAGGATTAAAGTTATATGGGTGAAGGCCTTCCATAGGTCCTCTATGCTGGACCTATGTGTACCAGAGGAGGACCATATGTGGTTATTAGTAGCATTCTATCATATTATTCTGCATGTTTCCTCCATTTGTTTATTTTATGGTTGTACTTCCAATTGTATGGGTAGTTGGAAAAGTTTTTTTCCCACTTATTTGTACTTTTAAAATATATGGGCACTCATTTAGATTGTAATTTACTTATTCATCTTTTTCCGGTTATCTTATTAGATACAAGTTACTTTTATTATGTTCCTTATTTCCTTGTTAATATTTTATATTAGTGGATGTCAAATACTCTTCCCTTTTTTCCTATTGTTGAGGTTACCGGTATACCACCCTCTTTTTATTCATCTTGTTACATGTTAGTTAAGCATAAATTCAAGTTTGTTTATATTTCTTTGATCAGAGCCTCCAATTACTATTAACTATCTTTATAGACCTATTTATCTAATTCGAGTTTTATGTAGACTGTTCCTCTATGTTTTCTCTAGTTGATTGGCTTTTCTGACTTATTCTTTTATTATCTATCTATTTACTGCTGTTATTTCTTATATGCACCTAGTCGTCTTATGGTGCCTACTTGGTACTCGGTTGCTTTGACCATTTAGTACTCATATTATACTTTTACATCTTTCTTGATGTAGATCCTACAAGTTATCACTGTTATTTCATTATTCATGCTTTATTTTGAGGGACTCAGAGTTAGGAGCGAGCCCATTAATATCGAAGATAGCCTTTTCTCTTTCTTTACTATGTATCTCTTATAAACTCATGAGACATTGTATCTCTGAACTTGTTTTAATTCAATTTTGATACTTCTGTACTTAGCGTCTTAATCTATTAAGATGCCTAATTTTAGGATTTTCTATATGTATGATTATCAGCGTTTGATTTATCTTACATATTTTTCTTTCATTTATTGTGGTTATTCCTTTATATCTTTTGGCGTTGGTTTGCCTACAGTGGGTTATAGGTGCTATCATGACCTAAGGAATCCATTGATACCAAAGCTTAGGTTTATTGGTATCATTGGTATAGAAGCGAATGACTAATAGAGTCATGTAGATTGTACAAAGTCATTTGTATCCTATATTTAAGAAGCTATAGTGATATCTACAAAAAAACTCAACATTTTCACTTTTGTTTCAAGCGCTTATCTCAGATGGCCTTTTAAAATCTCATTTGTTCTTGTTAACTCTTTCACGTATGGTATAATGTGCAGTCTTAAGCAGTTGATGGTGATGAACCTGTCACTCTAGTAGCTAGAGATTTGGATAATGGATGAGATAAAATTTTAACTTGAGGTCAAGGATGTACCCGTACTCTGGAATCTTCTAGATCTACATCTTTTATTCAAAGTCTAAAGTTTGAAGTCTAAGCCAGTTTCAGATCAACAACCACCCATGGGTTAGAGGCCAGTTTATGATCCACTCAAGCCAGTGCCTGTAATAACACCAGTTTCCATTGTTGATATTAGAGGTGTTTTGCTTGAACTTCTCTGTGTGATTGTGGTTAAGTGTTTAGATAGGGTCTAGAAATATTCTCAGGGAGAAGTCTTAGATTTCAGGAATATAGCTTGCTAACATAGCTTTCCCAGGATAGGTCCTTCCAGTCCCTGCAGTTTCTACCCCAGCTTAGGTTTTACTAGTTATTATGGTTGCGCAGCCATTGCCTCCACACTCACCTATGTCAGAGGTAGATAAAAAACAATTGAGTTGGAGTTTAAATATTGGATCTACCGATGTTTTAGGACTTTCTTAAGGAGAATGCTTATGATTTAATCACTAGAGTGAGATGTGTTTGTATAACTTGGGGATTTTAGAGATGTATGATTTAATTAAACCATATTTTATATGGGTGGATTAGCCAAGAAGTGGTGGAGGTCACATGTTGCTTATATACCATCCCATTCGCCTCTCATGACTTAGAGTCTCTTTTTCAATTAATTTATTATAAGTAGGTATCACATGATGATAGAGAATGGATGAGAGATGAATTCACCTATTTACAATAGGGATATATGACTATTACTTAGTATGAGGCTCAATTTCTTCATTTATCAGTGTATGGTTCTATGTTGATGCTAACTGAGGTTGAGAGGGTTTGTCTCTTTACCAATGGGTTGAGGCCCAAGATTCACGAGACCACAAAGATTCTTGTTGCTACTGGTCAAATATTTTAGGCTATCTTTAAACATGCCCATTCTATAAAGGTCCTACTTCGTGAAACTCAGGGTAGTGGTAATAAAAGACCATATAATTATGCTAGATTTAGTGGCTCCCTGTTTAATGTTAGGGGATCTAGTTCTTGGGAAGGGTCCCTCTGTATCAATTGCGAGAGGGTTAGTCTAGTTGACCAGTTTAGGCTTCACTAAGACCATAGGTAAGGGTGCATAAAGTTATTGTTATGATGGTCACATTTTCGAAGAGACTTTGAGAAGTGCTACATTAAGGGGATCAGATCATTATGGCCATACTAGTTTAACTTGATCATGTCTCCAGGGTAGGCCATTAAAGACATGTTATAAGTGTATTGTTAGGGGTCATTTTACTAGCAATTTCCCCAGCAGGGTACCATTCAACATGATGCTAGACTATTCATCCTACCTAAGCAGTGCCGCTACCAGCTAGAGCTGGTGATGCATTGGGTGACGTGCTCATTAGTATGGTAGGGTTGGTGGTCGTTGTCAATTTTATGTTGTACCAAGTAAACCAAAGGTAGAGGACTTGGATGCTGTGATCACAGGTATGGTTTGTCTTATCACTAGTCATCCTCAACATTGTTTGATCCAAGATCTACTTGGTCTTATATGTATGCATATTTTGATATTTCTTTGCGTTTGGATAGTCAACCATTGCCCTGTGCCATTATCTATTTCTACCTTAGGTGATATGTTTATTAGTGGATCATGTTGTGAAATCCTATTTTATTACTATTGGAATTATGAGACACATGCTAATTTGAGTTTTTTTGATATGTCTGGTTTTAATGTGGTATTGGGCATGGACTGGTTATCCTTTCACCATGCAATAATGGTAATGACCCTTATAATTAGGTGTTTTAAGCATTATATTGGGTTCTAGAACTTTCTAATAGATTCCCTTGGTCATTTATGACCTGCTAGGACTAGTTGGCTGATTTTGTGGTAGCTCAGTTCAGATTTATCTCACTTTGCCAGTTTTAGAGCATAAAACAAGGTACTCATTCACTTTAGGGAACTTTCCTTCAAGACGTGCATGCAATTAAATTTCTACAGTTCCTTTAGCCCAAGAATGCCGATTTTGGTCTAAATGGACCTTAAGTTCGTGTTCCAGGGTTTTAGTTTTGAGTTCGTGCTAAATTGTGGAATTTTAGTGCAGCCAAAGCTTAATTCGAAGCTTGGGTGGTCTTTTTGTGATCAAAATATCAGAATGGAACTCTGATGCTTCCAGCAGCTCTAGAATGGTGATTTTAGTATAGTTAGGGTGTTGGTTCAGTTCCTGAAGTTTCTGTTGTGTATTTGAGGTGTTGGTTGGAGTTTTAGCCTTTTTTGCCTAAAGCTTGACTTGGTCAACATATTTATATAAACAATATCGTATTCTAATTTTGACTGCACCATTGAGTTCAAAATATGTTTTTCACTCAAAATACATATCTGGTTTGTTTCTTTAGACTCTGTTTCAATTTTAGCTCCTCATCTGAAAATTCTGCAATTGCAGATTTTCTCTACAATAACTATTAGCTAGCGCAATCGCAGTTATAAAAATAGTGGCACAAACATAGAGCAATCACGGTAAAATAAAATAATTAATTAACGCAATTGCGTCTTTTTAGTATGATCGCACCATTTCAAGAAAATTTTATTATTTAATTTTTTTGCGCGAATGCGCTAAAATAGTCCAAACGTGCCTTAGCATAGCCAATCATAAAACAACAGAGCATTGACTTTACAGTTTATTTTCCAACCATTTTCTCAGTTTCTCCTATTTCCTTATGTGTTTTATGCTGTGAAATTTTGTCAAACTTCGTGAAAAAGTTTCTTGAAGATTCGCTACGTCTTTCCCACTCTTGGTAAGTATTTTTCTCCTTTACATTCCATTAAAAATGGGATTTTTCCTCCATTAAGGCCCCAGTTGTGAAATCATGAATTCTTTGATTATCTTTGGGTAAATCCTTGTTCTTTGGGTTTATTTTACTCTATTGTGATTGTTGCTCTTTCGAATTCTATTGTTTACTTTTCAAAAGCTTGAATCTAGAACCCCTTTTTAATCAATTATCTCCAGGATGTTTGAGGCTTTTCACATTCCCGAATTGTGTTCAATTTTAGAGCACGACTTTGTGTTGATACTGGAAACCCCTTGGAGAAGTTTATTTCCAATTTTGTCTAACAGGACCGGAGGGTCCATTTTAAGCCCTAATTTTTGATCCATTCCAAAACTTAATTTAAATTATATTGTTAAACTCATACTGATCATTGCATTATTATTTCAAAAGTTTCAGAGCCTTCTGAGACCGTTTGCTATCAGTTGAGTTGACATTTGGAATTGCAGTGCATTTTTCTTTTGACGATAGGTAGCCTCTGTTGGGCTATCTATGGCTATATAGCTTTCATAATTATACTAAATAGCATCAGTGGGTTGAGTTTTCTAGGTTGTTGCCGTGTACTTGGACCACTTCTTCATTCTACCCCCAATTCTTTTCCTATTTTTGCGCTCGATGTAATAAAATTCTTGTGACTTAGTATTAGCCTCAAGATGGCTTTAGAGTGACTTTGGAAGTAGTAGAATGTTGATGCATGGATTGGTTTTTGGTTTTTCCCTTGGGTTTAGGATGTTGTATTATGCTGGTAGCTGTAGCTTAGTTGTGCCTGTGCAGGGCATATGTTGGCTATGTATATCATATGATGTTGCATTTATTCTATGAGAGTGTAGGACGTCAGTTTCGGTTGACAGTGCATTTGGGATTGGTCTTGTATCACCATTTGATTATTGATATAGGGAGGCTAGATATTAGTTATACTGGTAATAATGATAGTAATGGACAATGGCATGGAAGAAGGCAATTTGGAACATTCTGATAATAAAGTTAATAGACCTTTTACTCATTTTAGACTCTGTGTTATCCTGAGCACTCGATACTACTCTTTTCACTTGTTTTATTCAAGACTTCATACCTTGGGATCGGGTATTATTATCAGATTAGCTATGATAGGAATCTAGTCTGACTTTGTTCTGCAGTGAATACAACCTTTGGCACTTTTAATCTATCATCGCACAACAGTGAGTATAATTTTTTGATACTTATCACACCTATTGGTTTGGAGAGGCATTGGACACCCTGAGGTTGTTGACGTTATATCTTGATGAGACTGTTCTTATAAGGCATTGAAAGCCAATTGTGAGACTCTATGAGATCTTATGGTTTGGGATGTGAGATTAGAATGGCATTAGAGATTATGCATGGTGGGAGTACGTCCATGTACCCGACCTATGAGATACGGCAAGAAGAAAAGAGGTATAGAATGAATCAGGGATATACGAGAATTAAGGTCAGCCTTCTATGGATCTTGCCTACTAGGCATACGGGTAAAGGAGGAGGAACGTACATAAGACTTGTGACTTAATGGTGTGTATTTACTTTTCTGCACTTTTTTTCTTCAGCGTGCCCCTGGTCGTATTGAAGGCCTACGTTGAGCGTGTTTTCTGTGTATGTTGCCATCCTTATGGGGGTTTGAAGGGTGGTTAATGCACTTTTTATGCTTTTTGCTTAATTATCATTACTGTATATAGGTAAGACTGTCTTAATATGTGGGATATTTGTGCAAGATATTATTTGACTATTAATTTTATTCTTACTTTGAGGTTACTGATATACTCTCCATGTTCTCTACTTATCCATCTCTTTAATTACTTACTACTGTTGTTTATATATATCTTCTTTTCCCTAGGATCCTGTTCTGATATTTTTCCTTACGAAAAATGTCTATCTGTTTCCATGCGTCTTATCTAAGTAGCTAGCTTCCATTTCATACCAACCTTACTTTCTTGTATTCCATTATTTACTGCTTTTATGATTGTTATGTGCCTATTGGGTATGGGTTACTTCAATGACTTGTACTCATGCTACACTTGTGTTTCCCTTGTACAGATCCAAGTACTAATGCCTGACATTGATTTATGGACTGTCGTTCGTACTTACTTACTGATACTTTCAGAGATCCAGTGTGAGCTTGGTGTCCAGTTGTTCCTACTCTCTATTCTAATGGGGTTATTGTCTTTTTTGTATTTTTAGAGACATACTTATAATTGACTTTTGCTTATACACTATACTTAGACTCTCTGCATTTATGTACACTAAAATTGGTTTTGTGAGTTTATTGATTCTGTTGTTTTCTTCCATTCTTTAGTTATATTCCCTCCCTTTATACATTGTTTATTGTACATGTGCAATTCACAATTGATATTATAGCCCGATGCTTCAGCTTTGGGAGATGGGTTGGTTCTCCTACAGTGGGATAGTAGGAGCTATCATGATCTAAGAAATCAAGTTGTGATAGTTATGGATTGTTATTCTAATATAGTTATCTTAGCTGTGTCTGGTGCATCCCTGATTGTGTGGCAGGGTTTTGTTAGTCATACACTTGTCTATGATTATTTATTTCCTTTAGGCTAGGTGGTTAGTTTTGCATGATTTTTTTGTCTTATCTTATTTATGCTCAATATGGTTGTATCAATACTTTATCTCCCTGGTTATTTCTTGTGGTAAGTGAATTTGTTGATGTGTTTTTGTTTGACATACCTATCCTACCACCTGAGTGGGATATTGATTTCGCTATTGAGTTAGATTCAGGAACTAGACCTATTTCCCTTTCTCCTTATAAATGGCTTTGACTGAGTTGAGAGAACTTAGGATTCAACTCTCTCATTTGTTAGGTAAGGGTTTTATTAGGCCATGTATTTTACCATGGGGTGATCTAGTTCTCTTTGGTTTGAATAACCTATCTCCATGCATATGTGTATTGACTACTAGCAATTAAATGGGGTGATAGTTAAGAACAAAACTCTGATACCAAGGATAGGTTATTTGTTTTACCAGTTATAGGGTGCAACTATATTTTTGAATATTGATTTGTGATCAGGTTACCACTAGTGTAGTATTAGGGCGTAGGCCATCCCTAAGGAAATATTCAAGACATGGTACAATTACTATAAGATCTTGGTGATTATTTTGGGTTTGACTAATACCCAACAATGTTCATGGATTTGATGAACAACATATTCAGGCCCTATTTGGATTAGTATTTCATTATATTCATCGATGACATATTGCTTTACTCATGGAGTAAAGAGGTACATGAGAGGAATTTGAGGATTGCAAGGCCAGCGACTGCATGCTACGTTGTCAAAGTGTGAGGATTGTCTTGATTCAGTGGAATTCCTAGGGCATTTGGTGTCTAAGGATAGGATTTTGGTTGACCCAACAAAGATTATATCACTTAGTATTTGGCCTTGACAGACTGATCCTACTAAGGTTTAGACTTTTGTTGGATAGAAGGATATTACAATGGTTTATTGATGGTTTCATATCCAATGTAGCAACATTAATGAGATTTACTAAAAAGGAAGTTTTTTTTCACTTATCTAATGAGTGTGAGTCTTATTTTCAGTGGCTTAAGACCATATTGACTTCTGCTCTAGTATTGAATTTTCTAGTTGAGAGTAAGAGTTTCTCGATTTATTGTGATGCTTCTCATGTTGGCTTGGGTTATGTTCTAATAAAATATGGTTGTGTCATAGCATATGCTTCGAGGAAGATTAAGACTCACAAGCAAAACTATCCTACCAATTACTTGGAGTTAGCGTGGTGGTTTTTGTTCTTTAGATTTTGGGCATTATTTGTATGGTGTGAACTTTTAAATTCTTACTACCCATTTCCATCTTCAATACATAATAATCTAGAAAGAGATAAATTCGAGATAGTTTAGATCGATTGAGTTTTTGAAGGACTCTGGTAGAGGATTCCTTGAGTGGGGAATCAATGAGTATGGGTAGCTTAAATTTATTTTTAGTTTCATAGAGGGCATTGTCTCTAGAAATTTGTCCTTGGCTAACCATTTGGTCATACTTGACTTATTGGATTTTAGATGGATTCTTGCCAATGTTGAGTTTCATTCTTTCTTCATTGATAAGATTCGACGACATCATTTTGAGTGAAGTAAACCTAAAGTTCATTTTGGTATTTTCTAAAATTACAATTTTACCATTCTTGATAGTTGCCAAAAATTTTATTTTCTTTGTTTATGGGGTTGTTTTTGAAATCGGAACTAAAAATTTAAGTTTTGTGAAATTTTTAATTTTTGCAAGTCTTTAAGTTGAAATAGTTGACTTTAGTCACTATTACAAGTTCTGTCTCAGAATTTTGTAAATTCCATTAGCTCTGGATTATGGAATTTGGTTTAGGAATCCCTCCAATTTCAATTTTAGGCTTTGCATGGGGATTTTTGCTTATTTCATGAGATACACTTAAGTTTGAAACAAAAGTTTGACTTTGGTTAAAATTTGATGATTGAGAGATCTGATTTAAATTTTACTAATTTCGTTGGATTCAAGAAATTAGTTTTGGTCTATAAGAAAAGTTGGATAGTGTTCTATTTGTTTGTGGTGCATTTTGGAATTTTAAAATAAAATTAACATTTTATCGATGATGGTGGATACTCGGTCAAGGAGACCTCAAATTTCTATCTTGATAGTTCCATTAGGTTTGAAATTTTGTTTCAACTCAAAATTCATATAGGCTTGTCTTCATGTGGTCCTAAACAAATTTTGAACGTCCATTTAAAAGTGTAATGACCCTTCTAGTCATTTTTCCAATTTTTCACTTTCTGGCATTCTAGATCTTTTTTAGAGGCCCTAAGTGATTGATGACTTATTGGAACTGTCGGTTTGGTTCCTAGGGCATTCATGTTGTTGTTATGTCTGTTTTCCTATCTTACAGCCTTGAAGTTATTGATTTTAGTCAATATTCTATGTAAATAAATTCAAAATTAAATTTCTATAATTCCATTAGATCTAGAACGTTAATTTTTATCTAGATGCACTCTAGGTCTGGGTATGGAAGCTTTATTTTGTGTTTGTGTGATATTTCGTGTTTTATGTAATTTTTGTTGCCTAAGTGGAACTTGGGTAGTCATATTCTTATTGGAGACTCAGATTAAAAATACGACTGCCATCAGCTTCGGAATGTCGAGTTTGGGTTAGGTAAGTTGTTCATTTTGTCTTTGGGCCGACCGAGCACATTTTGAGCACTTGGTTAGAAAGTTTGTTAGTTTGGCATAGAGTTGGCTTTGGTCATGATTTTTTTGAAACAAACTCAAAATTGAGTTTCATCTATCTTATTAAGTCAGGAATGTCCTTTTTATGCAGTTTGGACGTTTTTCTTTTATTCATCAGGTCCCTAATGCATTTCAAGATTCATCTTCTAGTTTTAAGTAGGTTGATTTTCTACAGTATCTGGTGTTTGGTGCCTCCTTCTTCATGATCGTGAAAGGATTCCTCGAGTTCGTGATACACCTCACTAACCTCTCTAGAGATAGTGAAAAAGTCCCATGCTATCGGGTTGTGCAGCTTCTCTTCACTTTGTAATCGCGGTGCGTGTTGCACGTGACCACAATACAATGGTTTCTTTGCCTCCAGCACATGATTGCAAGCCTTCTGCTTAGCAACTATAAATAGCTGAACACTCCTATTTCATCTATTTTGCTCATCATCTTCAATTCCAAAGCTCTTAAATCTCCGTTAAAATACTTGAGTCATTGCATAAGCTCGTGGTGACATGGGAAAATTGATTTCATTGATATTCCATCAATTATTGGTAAGTTCCCACATTTATTTCATCAAACACCCCAAAATACCTAGTTTCATCTAGTGTACTTCTTCAGTTTATTGATTGTTTCAAGCCCTTGCCTTGTTCTTCTTAGCTCCAAATTTTTGGAATAAGTTCCCTACTATGTGGGGAGCATTTTGACACCCTTTGTTTGAAAATTTGAGTTTGCGGGCCCATAGGACCATTTTGACATGTTGTTTGACCCCAACTATGTTCAAAGCTTTATGGGTATCATTGGACTAGTATTAATGTATAAATCATGTTTTTGATAGTTGCATGATTGTTGGAGTTTGTTTGCACACGTTTTGCTTTTTGGAGCATTCGACTATTTTTCTATGCGGTATTTACAAGTGCTTCATCAAAGGACATGTAGACTATACTTATGATCTTAAACTTGGCTTAATAGGGAACAATTGAGATAGATAGACATCCTTGGGTTGGGATTTATAAGTTGTCACCCATTACCCTGTCCCCTCTTCTGGTCTGCCTTTTTGACTACTCATTGATGTAGTATTTGTGACTTTGTTACCCTACGATCCTGAGTGGTCCTGATAGACTCTGGAACATAGATGGTGGGTAACTACGAATATTTGTGAGTCACTAGCATCGACCTAGTTGGTTAATGTTATTTTAGATATTGAGCCTATGTAAGGCCATAGGGCTTGCCTGTGATAATGTTTGTGGTTGAGCATATAATCATGAAAATTAGTTTTATTACATTGGTTTCAACTATTTTAAGGTAAAGAGACCAATTTACTAATTTTGAAACCTTTCATTGCATTGAAGGACCGTTTTCGATATTATAAGAGTAAAGATTAGTGCTTTATGATGTCTTACAAGTTTTCAGTGATAAAAATAATAAAAAACAGCATAACCACTATGTTTGAGATTCTGCTAGACTTAGTGAAGGTCGAGCGCTAGACATTGATTTATCCATACTGGTTAGAATTTTGAAATCCCATTGATTGATTATGATGATTTGACCTGGATAAAGGCGAGGTGATTTACATTGATTATCACGACAACTCCAGAATTAGTGAAGGTCAAACATCTGTTGAGATTATATTGATTATTCCATCTCCATACTAGGTGAAGCCCAAGCATATGTTGGGCTTATATTGATTATGCCCACTCCATACTTAGTGAAGGCCAAGTCCTTGTTTAGATTATCGATCCAACATTGATGCATGCACTGATAGTATGATATGGCAGTTCAATCCCGAATGATTACGGTGAGGCCCTCCATGGACCCTACCAACTCAAAATTGACTTTCATATGACCAGGAAAAAAGTATATGGTATGAATATAGGTATACGGGGAAGTCCTTCCATGGGTATTTCGCCTACTGAAACTACGAGTACCGATAGGGAGCATACCCACTTATATTTCATATCTTTTATTTGACATACAAGTTTGTGTTTACTTTCCACAATTACTTTCTTTTTTGTACCTTCTGGTTGTGTGGACGGTCAGTGAGTAATCTTTACTTGTTTGTGCTCTTGGTAGGATGGGTTACCATGCAAACTCTTTTTTACTTATTACTATTCTTGTTCACTTTTATGAGATATTATTCTGATTGTTGGCTTCCTATCATGATTGCTTTGGGGATATATATGTTATTTTGGTTATCCATGGTTTCCAATTACTTGAGGTTATCAGCATACCATCTTATCTTTGTCTTAGTCATTTCTTGACACTTGATCATGCATACAGGTATGTTCCCTCCTTTTTGTTCATAAATATTCCCTGTTGTGGCTAATTTGCTTATGATATTAACCTACTATACTTTGTTATCTAGCTTCATTAAATGTTCTATTTGTTGACCTCGTGACTTATCTTTTTTATCTATTTATATATTTCTATTATTTTTATATGTTCCTAGTCAATATAGCCTACTAGATACCTGTTGTTTTGGTACTCATACTACACTTTTGTGTCTTTTTGGTGTAGATCATAGTAGAAGTTGTTAGCGTGTTTCTTGATCGAGCCATGTTTTCATTGCTGAGGTAGAGATGCTCTTTTAACTTTCCTACTTTCTATTTTCTGTTATTACACTGAGACATATATTGTATTTCCATTTTAGATGTTGTATTATTTTTTAGCGGCTCATGTACTTTGATATCAGATTTTGGGGTTGTTGATTTATTAAAAACATCTGCTTATCTCTACACCTTATTTCATCTTATATTCTGCACTTAGTCTTTTATTCT
>JBDJHY011030004.1:0-14280 GCA_039654485.1 Withania somnifera
CGGAGGAGAAGCTTACGCAGGACTGGTTACTTCATGGTGAGTATTTACTTTTCTGCACTTATTTTCTTCAGTATACCCCTGGTTGAATGGGAGGCCTACGGGTGAGCATGTTTTCGTGTATGCTATGCATCTTTTTGGGTTATATAACCCTATAGTTTCTCATTTGAACTTAAAAACTTCAAAAACTCAAATTTCTCAAACTTTAATACCAAAAAAAAAATCTCAAACCTGAACAAACCATGAAATCACATTATTTTTATATAAATGGATTATAGGATGGGAAAAAATAGTCAAATACATAGGAAAGGGAAAAATGACCTTTAGGGTCATTATGCTCAATTTTACTATTCTAAAGTTAGAACTCTAAAATAAAAAAAACTGAAATAACAAGCGATAGAAATCCCAGGGAGTCGAGTTACCCGTACCAACAAGTTATGAATGACTTGGGGTAGCTACTAGAATACTCTAAACCCAGAAATAACACAAAAAAGGAAAATGACCCTGAGGGTCATTACAAAATAAGGGTAAATTTGGGCCGAAGGGTAAGTATCCGACTATGCTAATGTAAATATTATAGCTTGAGGGAATGAGACTTATAAGGGAAATATAAGTTGGGACAATGTTAATCATCCACTAGCCTAAGTACCGTACATGTTTGGACCTTTTATGTTGTCGAGTTAATTATCTTGATGTCCTATCTTTGTCACCTTTCTAAATTACTTGTATATTTATAGCCTATATTAAATGGAATTTACAGAGGCTAACAAAAGGTACTACAAGTAGGTGTGTCACCTAATTTTGGAAAAGGTTGGGCCAAATCTTAAACGACATCAAGTAGGTGGACCACCTATTTTGAATTTATTGGCCCAACTTGTTGTTAATTAGAAAAGTGGTCTGACCAAATTGTAAAGGCCCAAGACCCACCTAGAATTAGTCATTATATAGACACATTCTCAACAAATATCTGTAAGTTTCCATTAGATAAACAAGAAAGGAATACACAACTCTATCTCTTTCTCACTTAGCACTCTCTTGGCGCCCCTTTTTTCTTTCTCTATAGAGTTCTTAACTCTTCAAGATGTTCAAACGATTTAAGGCATGTTATTGTATATATTTTATCATGGTTTTAAACTTATTGTACCTATGGATATCAAATCATCAATTTGTACAAGTTTGGGCAGCCCTTGGAGAAAGAAGATCCTTGGAAGGCTCTTACAATATAGTAGTAGTTTTGACTGGTCTTCTTGTCATCTTAAGGTGTTTTTCTGAAGGGAAAAGTTAGATATTGAATAAGTAATGTATTATTTTGGATAATAAAGGAATCCAAGGTAAATTTTTGATCCTCTATCTATTATTATATATGAAAGTAAAGAAGTGATTCTAGACACCTTTGTAGTACGAACTCATGGGACGGTGATCTGAAGCCTTGAGTTGGAGTTGATCTGATTTTAATGAATTTTTTTGGAATGCATTATCATTTTATTTTATATATTTATTATAATATTATTATTATTGAGGTTGGTTTTGGAAGTTTTGGACTTCGAACCAGAGGGTGTGGCTATACACCAGTTTTTTACTATTGTGCGGGTATGCTACCCATTTGTTTGTGCGGACTATTTTGAGAGACCCACATGATTATTAGCTAGTAAAAATATTTCCTATATGTGTATAACTAATATTGGTAATAATATAAGGAAAGTAGAAAGATGTATAAGTATAAGGAGAACCCGACGAGCGAGTCTCTTGCCTAATAGCCGACGTATGGCTAATATGTCTTGGATGTATTTGTAGGCTATTTTTAATATCCGTGGAACTTTATTTTATGTAGGTTATATTATTTAAGGAAAGCATACAGTCCATCATAACCGCAGGAGATCCAAAATTGAGGTATGTAAGGCCAATACCTCCTTCGCCATAAGGCACGACCCTGCATCATATGTTCATCTACAAGGGTCAATAGAGTTTAAATGTTACACACTCAGTGATATTCAGTTGCTATGTCTCCTATTACTCAAAGTAACTACCCTTTACATATGTTTCTTATTGTCCAGACGTTCATAGTATTCGAGCTAACCTTTATAACCCAAAGTACTCATATACTCATTAAAGCTACACAAGCCTTTATTTGTATTCCATAAAACTCATATAATACTTCTGTTTCATTGTTCTACATATGAATCATTAATAGTTATCCATATAGTCATTACATATCTATATAATCCATTTGCAACATAGCATAGTCTTCTATTTAATTTATTTAATCAAAGATTGTTATTAGCTACCCAGAGTTCATAAATTGTAACTAAGAATATTTCATTTATATAATTGATTCCATAATATTGTAATTAATTATTCAAAGGCCTTTATGCAATTAATTGTTGAAATATAAATTAATGAATAGTCGGGTGAAGGTTAAATATATTACATTCACTTAGCTGAGACCACTGAACCTCAGAGTTGAGCCATTTATGGAGAACCTACCTACGGGATGACCCTTAGAGTTGAGCTATTTATGGCGTACCTGCCTGTTGGATGACCTTGAGAGTTGAGCCATTATGGAGCACCTTCAGATATCACACACTTTGAGACCTAATATTTAATTTGATATTCAGAGATGACATAACTCATATGCTTTTCATTTGATATAAAGAACTCTAGGCCATTTATTACATAGGCTAACTACATAAGTTATATGATTCCACAGATAATTATATCACTTGATACCATATTAACAATAATCCAAAAGACACTTGTATTAGAATTACAGAGTAATTTCAGATGACTTACAATTTCATAGGCATCTTATCTTCTTGGCGCATATATATCCCAGTTGAGAACATTATCCTTTTATTGTGATATCTTTTTTATGCTTGTTATTCTTCTGGCCTTACATACCAGTACATATTTTTTATGTACTTACCCTCCTATGACATGTGGTGTTGCATTCTTGTTAATGTAGGGTCAATTACACAGAGTATCAGACCTCCTTAGTAGGCACTATCATGTATAAGTAGAGTAGTTGGTGAGATCGAATTACCCTGGAGATATTTTAGAGATAACACTCCTTTAATTTATATATTTGCATAGTACGGGTATGACATATGTAGAGTTTCATGTACAGTTTGGTTGTAGAGTTGTAGAGCTTGCAGTCCTAACCGTTTTGTAGTTGTAGAGTTTCATACCTTTTTAGAGGCTTCATAGAGACTACCGTATTATTATTTTGTATTAATTATCCATAGGTCCTAGTGTATGCATGTATAGTCCTTATAACTTGTAATTGGTGCATAGTATTTTGAGATACCATGTATAATAGATCATCTATATAGTATATATTTTCATATAGTACTTTTTTGTCCCGTCTAGGTTCAGGATGTGATAAAACAGATGCATTAAAATAACCTCATCATATATTAGAGTGTATATCATTACAGGGTCTTTCCATTTAGTCTTAAGAATGTTGGTGCTACTTATAAGAGGGTCATGACTGCCATTTTCATGATATGATGAACAAAAGAATTGAGGTGTACATAAAATATGTCATAATCAAGTCCTACATGAGTTTGAATCATTTGTATCGTCTGAAATAATTATTTGATAAACATTGCAAATAAAACTTGAAGATGTATCCAACTAAGTGCACTTTTAGAGTACCCCTCGAAAAACTGTTGGGTTTCATAGTCAACTAAAGATTTATTGAACTAGATACCTCAAAAGTAAAGGAAATTCAGGAATTATCGCCTACCAAAACAAAGAAGGAAGATATGAGTTTTTTTAGAAAGATTAAAATATATTAATCGTTTCATATCTCTGTTAAGCTCATTTGCGAGCCTATATATAAATTATTGAAAAAGGATTCTCCTAAAAGTTGGACTAAAGAAAGCCAGAGGAATACATGTCTAATACCCTAACAAGGAAAGTCCATTATTTCTATGCCTATCTATGTCAGACAGTTAATTCGGATGTGTCCTTGCTTAAAATGATGAGATAGGGAAGAAAGAGCGAGATATCTATTACTGAAAGTTTTTCACTCAGTATAAATCTTGTTTCACTCTTTTGGATTAAACATGTTCTGTGTTAACATGGATTACTCAGAATGTCAGACAATACCCATCTTTATATACAATCCTACTCATTTATAAAATAGATCCGGTAAGATACATCTTCTAGAAATCAATGCCCACAGGCAAATTTTAAAAATGACAGATGCTCATGAGTGAGGTTGAAATTGTGTATGTGACGTAGAAGCCTATCAAAGGATAGGCAATTTCCAACCATCTTATAGAAAATTCAGTCGATAAAGAGCATGGATCACTACGAACATTCTTCTCAAATAAAGAAGTATGGTTTATCAAAGAGGATATATTAGAAATTTATCTAGGTTGGTATTTTGATGGAGATATAAATTTCAAAAAATCTGGGTTAGGAGCTGTTCTAGTGTCTAAAACCTGTCATTATTACCCATTGACTTCTAAGCTTATTTTTCCTCCACCAATAATATGGCCGAATACGAGGCATGTATCTTGGGTCTTTGTTTAGACAAAAGTATAAATGTACAAGGGTTATTGGTGTTAACTTATTCCAACCTGTTAATTTACCAAGTACAAGGAAAATGAATTGCCTAGTATTTCAAAATCACTAAATACATGGAAATAGTGCAAAGATTCTGTACAAGATTTTGTAAGATAAAATTCAAACACACCCATAGGGTACAAAATAAATCCACCAATGTATCAATAATAATTGAATCCATGATACATCATCCTGATCAAAGTTTTATTGATCCTTTGGAGATTGTGTTGAAAGAACAACCTGCATATTGGTCCCTAGTTGAAGAAGAACCAGACGAAAGCCTTTGAAATATCAATTTCTTGTTGAATGATAAGAATTATGGTATTTTGATATAAAGAAGTATTTGCAAGAGGAAGCATACCTTGAAAATACAACCGTTATCAAGAAAATACTATTCAACACATAGCCGATGAGTTTTTCCTAAGTGGGGAAATTTTTTACAAAAGAACAAAAAATTTAGGGTCCTCAAATGTGTCGATGCAGCTGAGGCTAAAAGATTAATTCAAGAGATAAATGGGGGAACTTGTAGACCCCACATGAGTGGCCTAGTGTTGGGCAAAGAAAATCTTACAGACTGATAATTTTGGGATGACTATGGAAAATAAATACTGTCATTTTGTGCAAAAATACTAAGGATGTTTCCATGTTTCCTTGTTTCTACCTTTGATATAGATCTGTACCACAATCTCTCTGCAAGTCTTCTTAACGGTAGCTCTCTCCTTGTTGAATCTTTGCTTGTTTTTGTCCTTCTAGATGCAGTAAATCATCATATCAAAAGTGAAACACATTAAGTCTGTATTTCCTTTTCTTTTACTTGGCATTCTATATGTCCAGTCAATCTCATGTTTCCATGTACCAATCTACCTATCTTTTACCATCCATACCACTAGTTTAGACCATATCTAATAGACATAGGTGTATCGGAAGAATAGCTAATCACGTTCCCATTCCCTCTTGTAGAATACACACTACATAGACACTATAATACTAATTCTATGAAGCCTGTCAATAGTTGATAATCTATGTTTGCCAACCACATTACAAACCTATGTCTTGGATGTATATATTTGTACAACACTATATATTTCTATGGTGTGTTGCGGAAGATGAGGCTGCAATCTTGTGTATGCTAGGTTGGCTGTAAATTTTTCATGATGTATCATATGCTTCATCTTCTGTTGAATTGTCCCCATACCAAGTTTATATGTATTCATCAATTTCCTAGTCTAAATAATTCTCCTCACTACCCATGTTGCATTCTTCAGAGCTACTATGTCATCCAAACTCTTGTTATTTACATAGTAGTAATGCACCAACTTGATCCACAATGCAACATCTTCATGATACTGCACGTAGGTATTTTAGGATTGCAAATTTATTCCATAATACTATATTAATAATATTAAGTCCACCAGCTGAGCATGGTTGACAAATTTTCTCCCTAGATACTAGTGTCTTCTTGGATTTCTCCTCAGATCCTGTCTAAAAGAATGTACGACATATTATTTCTATATTTTGTATGACCTTCTTGGAAAACACAAAGATCTATGCCCAGTAGCTTACACACCAAACAAGACACTCATTAGTAGTTGCACCCATCCAGTATATGGGAGAAATTAGCAGTCCAACATCTAATCCTTGTAGTGATTCTTTTAATCAGTGGCCTACATTGTTGCACTATACGTTTCTTTATGGACATGGAATTCCAAGGTTCTTAAATCATAGGGGACCTTCTATATATCATGTATGCTTTATTATATCTTCTATCTTTTCAGGTTTTATCCCCATAACATAGATAGAACGTTTCTCTAGATTTTCTTTTAATCCAGAACCATTCTTGAATGCATCTTGCATCAATATTATGGATTTTGTATCAGACTTGCAAAAAATCGGTAGATCATTAGCAAAACACATGTGTATGATTCCATTCTTTTGCATCTTGGATGTAAGTGAAAACTTTTGTTCTATGCTAGTTGCTTCATCTCCCTATTTAAGTATTCCATGGCTATTACAAACATATAAGGGGACATAGGATCCCCTTTCCTAAGCCCTCTCTTAGCTGGAAAAGGATCTGTCAAGCCTTCATTCAAAGTCTATGAGTAAGTTACTATACTCACACACTCCATCACTCATTCAGAAACTTATAAGGGAATCCAAGATCTATTAGCATAGATCTAAGAAAGCTCCATTCCATTGTGTATATGCTTTCCTTATATCAAATATTTGGACACATCTAGGTGATATCCCTCTCCTAGTACATCCATTAAACAGTTCATGGATTAAAAGGATTATCTACAATATCTGTTCCTTCTATGAATATTGACTATGAACTCTCAATGATCTTGAGAATTACCTTTTCGATTTTGTTGGTGATCACCTTAGCCATAATTTTGTAGAATGTTGTCTAGTATGATATTGGCCTGAAGTCATTCATCTGAGTAGGTGAAGGAACCTTAAGTACTAGAGTGGTTGAAGTGCAGTTCCAATCATTCGTTATTCTTTTTGCTTTGAAAAATATTGCACAGCTGTATACACTTCATTTTTAACCACATCCCAATGAGTTGTATAGAACTCAATAGGGTACTCATCCACACCTGGTGCTTTATCCCTAGGCATCCTTTTATGGCATGATCAATAGCCTCCTTACTCACCTCTTTTATTAATTCAACTTGTTGTCGTCTAGTCGGGCATAACCCAGCCTTTATCACCACAGCATTTGGGAGTTGGTACCTCTTCATTAATATATCCCATCATACTGGTGAAGAATCTCTTAAATTTATCTCTACATCACTTGATTTAGTCTGCTTTATCCCCCTTTATAGTAAAATAAATGTTATGATGTTATGACTAGATCTAATCTTTCATTGTGCATGAAAGTATCTAATATTAGAATCTCCACTATCAATCCAACAAACTCATAACTTTTGTCTCAATCTCCTCTACTAAACTCAATTTCAATTTTTCATGAATAAGTTCTTTCTCCTGATCAAAATATTGCTGACTCTGCAGATTTGTAACTATGTTGATCTGCACAATCTCTACTTGTTTTCTAGCGTGATTCAGTTTTTGACATTAAGCTGCAATGTAAGAATTTAACTTTTTCAACTTTACCTTGAACTACTTCAATCTTTCCAATACTACTCATAGCATCACCCCTTCTCTGTATGAGCCACACTTTCTACATAACTTCTTTGAAGTATGGATGCTCCATAACACTAAATCAGTCCAGATGAGTGATCTGAGATTCCTGGTGGGAAAAATTCTGCTTTAATATAACCATAGTGTTCTATCTATGCAAAGAAACCAAATACCCATTCTATTTTGCTGTGTACCTTGTGATCCCCTTGCTTCTTGTTGCACCATATAAAGAAGCATTCCTTTGATCTAAGTGTGTTAGTTGTAACTTGTTTATCCTTTCCATTTGAACCTTGGGTATTTTTTACTGTAACTGTTTGGCCTATTCTTTCATCTGCTTCCAAGACATTGTTGAAGTCACCACTTAGGAGCCATGGATCCTAAATAGTGTCTCCTATTGTCTAATGTCCTACCATAATATTTTTTTTTGTTGTTGTTCATTCTTAGCATATACCATGGTAAAATTAGTGGGACGCCAATTGCATTGTCCAATTTACAATGTATGAACTGCTCATGTATGCCTAATATCTGTATATTTATAATTTTTTCTTCCAGATTAGCCAAACTCTCCCATTAATGCCCTATGGATAATTACATCACCAATTCCAATCCTTAGATACCTTAATTATGATTTTCTTAGCCTTCCTTTCTTTCGTCCTTGTCTCTAAACAACCAAATACATCTATTTTGCTTGCAATAACATCTAAGATTAATAGAACAGTGCCTGGGGTGCAAATTGAATCCAGTGAAGAACATGCTGCAGCAAAATTAGAGAATGATAATCGAAGCTCAAAATTCGGTATGCCACTAGACTATAGTCCACCAACTTATAGGGATGGTAAAGTTGGTAGTGAAGGTTATGGAGGATGATATCAATAATACTGATGAACATTGGTCAACAACCCTGATTTGTTATGTAATAGGTGATAATCCATATGAGAAATTCGTGGACAATTATGTCAATGCTATGTGGGATTTTTTAAGAAAACCCAAATTTTATGTCATACAAATGGATACTATGTGTTTCAATTTGATACCAAGCAGGATAAAGATAAGGTTCTTCAGGCTGGGCCCTATACATATAACAGTAAGCCATTTAACTTAAAGGTTTGGAAGGTGAATTTTCTCTTTCATGCTAGATGAATCACCACACTATTCATCTACTAAATCATTGGGTAAAGTAGATAGTGCAATAGGTAAGCCTATGTACACAGACAGATATACAACATATCTAAATCGAATATCCTATGATAGAATCCTTATGGAGGTGGACAAATCTAACCCCTTACTAGATACTTTTGTGATTGATACATCTTATGGTTCCATTCAACAAGAGGTAGTGTATGATTGGAGGCCAAATTACTGCATTGAATGCATTAGATTTGGGCACAATAGCACTAAATGAAATGTAAAGGATCAAAAGGCAAAGGAGGTGCAAGAGGAAAATTAGTTTGTAGAACATCCAAAAAGAAGAATAAGGGGGAGAAGGAGAGGAAGAATGGTACAGAAATGGCAGCCTAGACCAAAGCCTAAAGATATAGTTGAAAATGAGAATGTTCTAGGTGAGGAGATAGCAGCTTCAAGCATGTTACTAAGAGCAAACTAGATGGAGTAACTTTCATTCCTCAGCACAAGGCGGAGGGGGTAAGAATGGAGAATTTATTTGAAGTACTTAGATGATCAGATACCTGGTAGATCAGGGGATAAGTCTACTGGAGGTGATAAACAATACAATCCACCGTGATAGTGTGCACAAGGAATAATAGAGGGGTGAATCAACCCTTAAGACAGAAAGAGTTGAAACTCTTTCTTATGAAGAATAAAATAGATGTTTTTGTTGTTTAGAGACAAGGCTGAAATAAATAAAGGATAAAAAAATTAAAGTAAAGGTAGATAAGGAAGGAACTGGTGTGTAATTATCCATTGGCCTGATCTATAAGAAGAATATAAATATTCGTTTATTATCCATACATGAGCAGTTCATACATTACCAAATGGACAATATAGTTGGTTTTTCAGCTAAATTTTACCGTAATACATGTTAAGAATGAATGAATAACAACATAGAGAAGTATTATGGAAGGACTTTTAGATATAAGGAGAAATTATTCGGGACCTCTCCTAAATGGTGACTCTAACAATGTCTTGGCGACAGATGAAAGAATATACCAATCAATTACAGTAAATGACACCCATGTCTTCAAGGATATGATATACATATTACAAATAACACCTTTTAGATCAAGGGATGCTTCTTTACAAAGTGCAACAAGCAGCAAAGGGATCTAGGGAATACAACAAAAATATACTGGGTATTTTGTAACTTTGCATGGACAGAACACTATGGTTATATTAAAGCAAACCTTTTGTCACTAGGACTCTCAGATCACTCACTTGCACTAATTCAGTGTGTTCAAAGAGTGAGTACACACCCTAAACCTTTTAGACCTTATGCTACTGTTATAGAGCATCCACACTTCAAAGAAGTTATGCAGTAAGTGTGGCTCATCCGAGAAAGGTTGACGTTGTAAGAATAGTGTAGGAAAGATTGAAGCAGGTGAAGCTAGAGTTGAAAGATTTGAACTCTTACATGGAACCTTACATTCATAAATTTAGTCAAGCTAGAAAACATTTGGAGATTGTACAGATCAGCATGGCTACAAATCTAAATAGACAGTAGCTTTTTGATCAGGAAAAAAAAACTTATTTAGGAAATATAGAAATGGAGCTTAGTAGATGAGAAGGTGCTGAGAAAAAATTCAAGAGTTTGTTGGATTTATAGTGCAGATTCTAATGCTAGATACTTCCATACATAACTCAAGATTAGATCTATTCATAAAAGAATAGCATCTACTTACAATGAAGGGGGAGTAAAACTAACTAACCAATAAAGGTTGAACATGAGTTTAAAAGATTCTTTACCATTATGATGAAAAATAGTAATAAAGAGGTGACGTTCCCTAACATTGTGGAAACAAAGGCTGGGCCATGCCTGACTAGAGAACAACGGGTTGAATTCAGAAAGAGGTGAGTAAGAGGGATATTCATCAAGCCATAAAATAAATGCCTAGGGATAAAGAACCAGGTGTGGATGGGTCCGCTATTTAGTTATTTACATCTCATTGGGATGTGGTCAAAGATGGAGTATATGCCGCTGTGCAACAGTTTTTCAGAACAGAAAGATTAATGAAGGCTTTGAACAACATTGCAATCACTCTAGTTCTTAAGGTTCCTTCACCTACACCGGTGGAAGACTTCAGGGCATAGGATGTGGTACAGAACTCTATAAAATTACGGCCAAGGTAATCACCAACAGAATCAATAAGGCAATTCACAAGATCATTGGGAGTTCACAGTCAGCATTCACATAAGGAAGGAACATTGCAGATAATATCCTTTTAGGCTATCTATTTATAGGATACATTAGGAAATGTATATTAACCTAGATGTGTCCTCAAATTTGATATTAGGAAAGCATATGATACACTGGAATGGAAGTTTTCTAGAACTATGCTAACAAATCTTAGATTCCCTTATGAGTTTACTGAATGGGTGATGGAGTGTGTGAGTACAATGACTTACTCATTGACTTTAAATGAAGGCTTTACAGATCTTTTTCCATCTAAGAAAGGGCTTAGGCTAGAGGATCCTATGTCCCCCTACCTGTCTGTAATAGCCATGGAATACTTAAGTAGAGAGATAAAGCAGCTAGGAAAGAACAAGAGTTTCCACTTCCATACAAGATGCAAAAGAATGGAGATTATACATATGTGTTTTGCTAGTGATATGTTGATGATTACAAGTATGATACATATTCCATAAAAATGATGCAAGATGCATTCCGGAAACTGTCTAATACTTCGAGATAAAATACAAATCCAGAGAAGAGTTCTATCAATGTGTCAGGGGTGAAACCTGATAAAAGAAAAGATATAATACAACATACAGGATATACAAAAGACTCCCAACCATTTATGTACCTTAGAGTGCCACTGTCCACTAAGAAACTTATAGTGCAACAATGTATTCCACTGGTTGAAAAAATCACTACAAGGATTGGATGTTGGACTGCTAGATTACTCTCATATGCTAGAATGGTACAACTAATAAAGAATAGCTTGTTTTGTATGCAATACTACTGGCCACAGATATTTGTGTTTCCCAAGAAGGTCATACTGAAGATAGAAGGAATATGTAGAACATTCTTATGGAAAGGATCTAAGGAGAAATCAAAGAAAGCAATAGTGGCCTGGGAGAAAATTTCGTCAACCATGATCAACTGGTGGACTTAATATCATCAACGTAGTGTTGTGGAACAAAATTGAAATTCTAAACACTGACGGGAAATATCAATAAAGAAGGATGTATCGTGGATTAGGTGTATGCTTTACTACTCTATGAAGAACAACAGTTTGGGTGGCATGGTAACTCCCAAGAATGCAGCATGGGTAGAGAGGAGAATTATTGAGAGTGGAAATGTTTGAATACAACAACTTGTATGGGGAAAGCTCAATAAAACATGAAGCACATGGTAAAGTATGACAAATTCATAATCAGACGAGCAGCTTGCATCCTCATCTTCCCAAAGTACCATTGAAAGTTATAGTGTTGCACAAAGATATACATCTAAGGCACAGGTTAGTAATGTGGATTGCATTGCAACATAGACTATCAACTTTTGATAGGCTTCAGAGAATTGGCATTGTAGTGCCCACAGAGTGTGTATTTTGCCTGAGGGAAGAAGAAAATCTTGATCATCTATTCTTCCAGTGCACCTATAGTTGTCAGATATGGTCTAATCTAATGGTATGGTTTGGACAAGATAGGAAGATAGGACATGGCAACAGGAGATAGACTAGGCATATAGAATGGCAAGTAAAAGGAAAGTAAATGCAGACTTAATGTGTTGCACTTTTGGTATGATGATTTAGTGCATCTGGAGGGACAAAAACAAGCTAAGATTCAACAAGGAGAGAGCTAACATTGAGAAGACTTGCAGAGAGATTGTAGTGCAGATCCATATCAAAGGTAGAAACAAGAAAAACATGGCAACATCCTTCGTAAAGACACAACAGATATCCATATATTACTTGGTAGAAGAATTGTAATTTAGTGGAAAACACATATTAGTAGTAAGTATGCTTTGGTAAGCTTAAAGGTAGTTGGTCAATTGCTTCCCGATTCTGTAAGGATTCATTATTTTATTAAAAAGAGTAATCTTTGATCAAATAAAATTATTAATACACCATGTATATCTAAAACCCTAAGAAAAACTACTTCACAATTATCGAAGAAAACATAGAAGAATAAGATATAGAAAACATTACAATCGCCAATTGATTCAAACTTTCGTATTGACTCTTATCATTCTAAAAATAATGAATTACCTCTTTATATAGAGTGCTTTCATATTTAGACCGCTCAAAATTAAGATACCCTAATTTGGAATTAAAGTCAACTTATATAGCATGGGGACTTCTCTTGATAAATTCCAAAATTAACCTTAAATTAAACTTTCAGTTAGCACAAACATCAGCTGCAAATCTTTTAACTACCCTTTGTACGCTCTGCCTCTGTATTTTGGTTGCATTATGGATTGATGGCTCATGCAGTATTCCAGCCATGCCAACATATATTTTTCTCACGTTTTCAGCTTTCTTTTCTCTTCCGTTGGACCTACCTTCACCTAAACATATTTTTTTAAAAATTATAATCAATAACCGTATAATACAAGGCCAAACTAAGTCAAAATTAAACCAAATAAATCAAACAAAATTAAATCTTTCACTTCCATCAAATAACCTCCCACTTGAATTTTTCTCATCGCTAAAATATCAGCACAACATAAGCACTTGTCAAACTCGACGCACAAGTTAGTACAAAAGAAGTTGCAAAAAAGATAAAAGGTATGAAATTGTCATCATGCTTCTCATGAATATGAGAATCACTCACTCCCTCTAAGAGGACAAGAAGGAGAAGAGGCGAGTACAGTTTCACTTAAGTTTCACTTGCTTGGTAACCTCTTTCCGTTATTCATGAATAACATTTGCTTGATAATTGAGTTACTCTCCACTGGTGTAGGGCCTCTCAAGTTGAAATCATATAGGGCGTACATTAGTTGTTATGTAGGGTAAGAGAATTGGTAGGATTATAAGACAATAACATTGCATCCCCCTTGATAGCTACATTCCTTGAGTAATTTTCGTCAACCATAATACTTTAAACACATATTTTTTACACATTCTTCATCATTATTCTTAGGAAATTTGTTCTCTTGAAGATAATGCCACACCATTTTTTTAAGATTTGAAAGATTTTCCATCACCTTGCATTTTTTCATACTTTAAAACAAAAAACTAATTAATATATCCTTTCTTACATCTTCTTTATTCTCAAACTCCCCAATAATACAAATAAGACTCAAATTAGCATATAGGGAGAAGGCTAGAAAGTCACATTATTGAAGAAATGGTTTACAATAAGGCAAAAAGTGGTTGACTAAGGATAATTATCATCGATGGTAGGTCAAAATAGGCTATAGAAGGGCAAATAACAAAGCCTCCAATCATTTCATTC